>JANBXA010000305.1:1967500-2150000 GCA_030556225.1 Cricetiscus sungorus | reverse complement strand
AACATTACCCTAGATGTAGACAATGGAGAGCGTTTCCTCTAAAATCAGGAACCATAGAAGCACGGCCATTCTCTCCTCTCATTCAGCATATACTGCTCGCAATGCAGCTGTAGCTATCAGCCAAGAGAAGGACACATGGGGGACACAGATAGGAAGGGACAAAGTCAAACTACCTCCTTTTGCAGATGACATGATTCTTTGCTTAAGAGTTCCTATTAAGTCAACTAAAAATTTTTGGACTGAATAAACACAGTATAGTTTCAAGATAATTAACAAAAGAAAAAGCCTGGCGGTGGTGGCGCTCACCTTTAATCCCAGCACTCAGAGGCAGGTGGAGCTCTGTGAGTTTGAGGACAGCCTGGACAACAGATCCAGTTCCAGGACAGCCAGGGCTACACAGAGAAACCCTGTCTCGAAAACAAAACAACAGAAACAAACAAAATACAAACAATCGCCTCATCTACACTACTCAGGACAGTTAGAGAAAAAAATAATTGCCCCCAATTTAAGTATTTAGGAATATATATCTAAATAAAGATACAAAAGAGCTCTACAACCAAGATTACAAGATGTCGAAAGAGAGAACCATCACAGATGATACTAAGCAACAGAACATTTCACGGTCCTGGGCAGGTATTATTAATATTGTGCTGCTAAAAGAATGCAATTAGTACAATCCCCATCAAAATCCCCATGTGAAACTTCACAGATTTAGGAAAAAAAAAAATAAATAACATAATTTATGTGACATCAGACATGGTGGGCTCGTGCCTTTCATCCCAGCACTGTGGAAGAAGAAACAGGTGAATCCCTGAGTTCAAGGCCAGCTGGTTTACAGAGCAAGTTCCAGGACAGCCAGTAAAACCCTATCTCAAGAAAAAAAAAAATTAATGTGGAAGAACAGAACACCAAGGACTAAACCCTGCCAGAGATATTACAATACCTGACCTGAGAGAGGGGGGGGCATGAAGTGGGGAGAGTATGATCAAAACCCATTGTCTGAAAAAGATTCAGTAAACAAAATCATACCGTAGCACTATGGTGATAAACACAGCCTGATGTTAACCAAAAAAAAAAAAAAAAGGCAGGTAAACAAATGGAATGTAAGACCTGGAAACTGAACAGCAAAACGATGGCCACTTAATTTTTGACAAAGGAAGCAAAACCTTATTTTGGGAAAAAAAAAAGAAAGAAAGAAAAAAAAAAAAGCCTGCTCAACAAACAGTACTGGCAAGACGGTATTTATTTCTGCCCGTGGAAGAATGAAATTAGATTCACATTCACCTTGTACAGAAACTCAAAAGGGATTGAAGACATTAATTTAAAACCTGAAACAAAAGCCAGGTGGTGGCGGTGGCGGTGCATACCTTCAATCCCAGCAGACAGGCAGACCTCTGTGGGTTCGAGGCCAGCCTGGTCGACAGAGGGAGTTCCAAGATGGCTAGGGATACACAGAGAAACCCTGTCTCACACAAACAAATGGATAGACTTGGAATATATACTATTGTGAGGCCGTAATCTCCAAAGGAAAAGGAACCATATGTTTGCCCTCATATGAGGAATACGGCCATTATGAATGTGAAATGTGAGTATGGAATGCTGGCCCTGAGGATGAGGAGGGACTGAGTGCCCGTAACGGACCCGTCATGAAAGAGGACATAGCTACTCTTCTAGTTCTAATACTGCCTGGATTTTTTGGTTTTGGTGGGAGATAACGCCTAAAATATATTAGAAAGTCTAATGTTTAATGTGAAGCGTTCATTTTGAATGCCAATTCCAATTGCATAGGAACAAGGAAATAAAAGGATCCTCTCTCTCTCTCTCTCTCTCTCTCTCTCTCTCTCTCTCTCTCTCTCTCTCTCTCTCTCTCTCTCTCTCTCTCTCTCTCTCTCTCTCTCTCTCGCACGCACGCACGCACGCACACGCACGGAAGATGCCTTGTGACTCTGCAGGCAGAGACTTCAGCGATGGCCAGGAACCAGCCAGGCATGCGTGGCAGCTTGTTTCTCAGCTGCCTTGCCTTGCCCAGGGCACCGAGGGCTGTTTCAGTATTGCTAGAGTGAGGGATGTTGAGCTGTGTGGCCGGTGCCCTCCCCCCACCACCCCCGCAGATGGCAGAGGCCACAAACCACACCACCCGTGACTTTCGTTTCTCTCCACCCCCACCCCCAGGATGCTTGTCAAGCATTATTTTTTCGGGTCCTCCCTTCCTCCTCCATCCTCAAACTCACAGAGATGCGCCTGCCTCTGCCTCCCGAGTGCTGGGATTGAAGGCGCGCGCCACGGTGCCTGGCAACAGCGGGTACCATTCCCGGGGCCCGGGCGGAGGCGAGAGTGACAATCAGACCCGGACGCCTTCAGCCTCCCGCCCTCTCTCCCACCCCCCGTGCAGACCGACAGCCCGGTGCCCAACATCATGGAGACGGCCTTCTACTTCGAGCAGGCGGGCGTGGGGCTGAGCTCGGACGAAAGCTTCCGAATCTTCCTGGCCCTGAGGCAGCTGGTGGAGCAGCAGCCCATCCACTCGTGCCGCTTCTGGGGCAAGATCCTGGGACTGAGCCGCAGCTACCTGGTGGCCGAGGTGGAGTTCCGCGAGGGCGAGGAGGAGGGCGAGGAGGAGGAGGTGGAGGAGATGATGGAGGGGGGCGAGGTCCTGGAGGCGCACGGTGAGGAGGAGGGCGAGGAGGACGAGGAGAAGGTGGTGGATGCAGTGCCCAAGCCGCAGTGGAAGCCGCCGCCCGTCATCCCCAAGGAGGAGAGCCGCACCGGTGCCAACAAGTACCTGTACTTCGTGTGCAACGAGCCGGGCCGCCCGTGGACGCGCCTGCCGCACGTGACGCCCGCGCAGATCGTGAGCGCGCGCAAGATCAAGAAGTTCTTCACGGGTTTCCTGGACACGCCGGTTGTCAGCTACCCGCCCTTCCCGGGCAACGAGGCCAACTACCTGCGCGCGCAGATCGCGCGCATCTCGGCCGCCACGCACATCAGCCCGCTGGGCTTCTACCAGTTCGGCGAGGAGGAAGGCGACGAGGAGGAGGAGGGCGGCGCGGGGCGCGACTCGTTCGAGGAGAACCCCGACTTTGAGGGCATCCCCGTCCTGGAGCTCGTGGACTCCATGGCCAACTGGGTTCATCACATGCAGCACATCCTGCCGCAGGTGAGGGCCGAGGGCCCCAACCAGGACCCGCCCAACCAGGCCGGGCATCTGTGTGATAAAAGCACGAGGCTGGTGTGTCCGCAGCCGTCCATCTAGTATTGCACGCACGCACACGCTGATCTGTTCACACACTCACCCATCTGCCCAACCATCCAACCATAGACCCGTCCACCTATCCATCTATCTATCCATCCATCCATGCATTGGTCTATCCACACAACATCCTCCCCTGAATCCATCCATCCATCCATCCATCCATCCATCCATCCATCCATCCATCCACCCATCCATCCACCATCCCCCATCCAAACCCACCACCCAGCTACCTGCCCTTCCAACCACAGATTTATTCATTTATCAGTTCATTTGTTAGTCTATCCATCCATCCACTGGTCAACTGTCTATCCATCCATCTACCCATCCATTCATGCATTGGTCTATCCACACAACATCCTCCCCTGAATCCAGCCATCCATCCATCCATCCATCCATCCATCCATCCATCCATCCACCCATCCATCCACCATCCAAACCCACCACCCAGCTACCTGCCCTTCCAACCACAGATTTATTCATTTATCAGTTCATTTGTTAGTCTATCCATCCATCCATCCATCCATCCATCCATCCATCCATTTCATGCATTGGTCTATCCACACAACATCCTCCCCTGAATCCACCCACCCACCCACCCACCCACCCATGTGCCCCTCCATCCCTCATGCCCTCCTTATTTCCTTGAATATGAATTGGTTGATGATCCCCCCAACAGACACCTTGGCGTGAGATGGTCTTGGTGGTAAAGAGGGCCCAGGCACCACTCAGGAGGTCCCGGGACAGTCATTTCTGCCTGTAACAGGGATGGCAGATGCTGCAGGGCGGCTTCCGGGGAAGCCTTGACTAGCGGCTTCCCTTTTATTCTGGTTTTAGGATTATTTATTTTAGGTTTTAGAACATGGTTTTAGGATTTTTGACGGGACAGATGACGACGATGCTGGTTGTGTTGAGCGCCTCCTAGGTCCTGGCATCAGCCTTGGGTTTTAGTCTTCCATGAGGATTGCTGGGAGCAAGGGACTTTAAAGTCACACTTTTAATTCATTGTGTGTTAATTGCGTTTGTTTGCGGAGGTCAGAGGACAGCTTTTGGGAATTGGTTCTCTCCTTCCACAATGTGGGTCTTGGGAATTGAACCCAAGATCTCATTGGCTCAGCTAGGAATATCTAATTAATTCACTAGTGATAATTCACTAGTGAATTAATTCATTCAATCAACTATTGCTGACTTGGCACTATTTGATTACATTCAAAACTCCCTTCTCTCTCTCTCTCTCTCTCTCTCTCTCTCTCTCTCTCTCTCTCTCTCTCTCAAGGAAGTGTTTCTTTGTGTAGCCCTGGCTGTCCTGGAACTCACAAAGACCCACCTGCCTCTGCCTGGGATTAAAACCATGCACCACCAATACTTATCATGCAAAAAGCAGTAACTGGATCAGAGGGAGTTCAAGGTCACAGAGCAAGACCCTGTGTTAAAAACAACAGGGCCTGATGTGGTGGCCTTTGATCCCTGCCCTCAGGAGGCAGAGGCAGGGATCTCTATGAGTTCGAGGCCAGCCTGGTCTACAGAGTGAGTGCCAGGACAGTCAGGGCTACGCAGAGAAACCCTGTCTTGAAAGACAACAACAACAAGCAAGCAAGCAAGAAACAAGAAAACAACAAAATCAAAATAAACAAAGCTGAGAGTGTAGCTCAGTAGCGTTTGCTTGACATCAGTATGAGAGAGGGGGGGGGAGAGAGAGAGGCCCCTGTTCTCGGCAGTGTGCCCAGCACCCTGATGCTCACCGGGGACAGGGCCAGTGTTCCTGGGGCCTGTCTGACCCTCCACCTTCCCCCACGTAGGCTAGGCTCTGTGGGTGTGGGTGCCTTTAACTTTGCCACTGCCCCCGCCAGGGTCGCTGTACATGGGTGAACCCAATGCAGAAGACAGAGGAAGAGGAGGAGCTAGGGGAGGAGGAAGAGAAGGCAGATGAGGGGATGGAGGAGGTGGAGCAGGAGGTGGGTCCCCCGCTTCTGACTCCCCTCTCAGAAGACGCAGGTGAGTCCTCCCTTCCCTTCAGGGGCTGTGCAGTGCCGGTCTGAGAGGGGCTAGTGGGGTGGGACATTGAGGCCAGCCACCCTCTGCGCCTCAGTGGGCATTGGACCAGGCCTGGGAGCACAAGTCTGTCACCCCGGCCTTGGGAGGGAGAGGCAGGAGGCTCAGGAGGCTTTCTCAGCTACACAAGGAGTTTGAGGCTAGCCTGGGCTACCTGAGACCCTGTCTGTTAAAAACAAAACCAAACAAAACTCCAGAACAACACCACCCTCCCCCGTGGCCGGGGAGGGGGGGGATGTGTTCCTCTTGTCACTAAGTCTCACCTGGCATATAACAATGACCTTGGCCTTGAGACAGAGTCTCTTCCCAGGTTTTCCCTCTTTCTGGGGGGTTGTTACAGGAGTTGCTGTTTAAGGCAAGTCTCACTCTGTAGCCCAGGCTGTCCTTGAACTCAAAGCAATGGTCTTTGGTCTCCTCAGTGCTGCGATCACTGGCTTGTACCTCTACACCTAGCCGGGAGAAGGTCTTTTGAGCCCCCACACACACACACACACGCACGCACACGCACGCGCACGCGCGCACACGCACACACACACACACACACACACACACACACACACACACACACACACGCAGCTTGGGGAAGAGAGAGTTTAGCAGGCTCCCCCAGGAGAGGCAGCCAGGAGTTGGAATTTGCAATCGTGGCAGGAATTCCCTAAGGGGAGCCAAGAAGGGAGGGTGGCCCAGACCCTGTGCTCCAGCCACAGCACCCTGGTTCAAAGCTATGCACGCTGCAAGAGAGTGCTTGAAGGCCCCTGCTGGCGCGTGGCTGCCAGACCTCACTGCCACCCAGCAAGGGGAGTGACCTGAGCATCCTCACTCCCTTCGCGGAAGCAGAGACGGGTGGCGTGGCTTCCTGGCGTGGCTTCTCCACCTCAGGACAGACGTAGGGCTCTCAGTGATTTGTAACTCCTCCCTGGTCGCCTCTCCTCCACCCGCGTAGTAAGGCCGGGCTTGGGGACCCCTGGCCCCACTGTCCTTTTCCTTCTCGCAACAGAAATCATGCACCTGGCGCCCTGGACCACCCGCCTCTCCTGCAGCCTCAGCCCGCAGTACTCCGTGGCCATTGTGCGCTCCAACCTCTGGCCAGGGGCCTACGCCTACGCCGTTGGCAAGTACGGTTTACCCCTGACCCGAGGGTCTGTCTGTGGTGCAGCCGTCTTACCCACCAGCCAGGAAGTGGTGGCGCGCGCCTTTAATCCCAGCCCAGGCAGGTGGACCTCTGAGTTAGAAGCCAGTCTGGTCTGCAGAGCGAATTCCAGGATAGCCAGGGCTACACAGAGAGACCCAATGTCAAACACATGTATGTTGACAATCTTCAGTCACCCCCACTGCCACCCTTTTTACCTTTAAATTGTCTCCAAACCCTTAAATGAGCTCACCAACCTCCCAGTCCAGTACAGCTTTCAGAGTGCCTTGCTGCAGTACCAGATCTGTCCACCAGAGGGCACTGCATGGTTGAGTTCTGGGCTTAGTCCTGATGGCGTTTCATGGGAACTTTGATGCTTTGTGGATTATTATTTTATTTTGGTCAGAATCTGAGAGGAGAATTTTTTCTAACCCTCTTATTTCAGCCACACATTAACTTTTAAAAATCCCTGTAAAGGTCAAATTGAGTTCTACTGGCCCCCACATCCTCATGCCCATTTTTCTCCCTTCCTCCTCCCTCCCTCCCTCCCTCCCTCCCTCCCTCCCTCCCTCCCTCCCTCCCTCCCGCTCCCCTGTTCATCTGGCATTAGTTTGTCCATCCATGCACCCACCATCCATTTACCTTTTGTCTTTTTATGAAAGAGTATTCTAGACAAAGTTATGCGATTGTTTACATGTGTGCTTGTGTGAGTTTACATGCACCCTATTCATACAGGAGCCTTTGGAAGCCAGAAGAGAGCATTGGGTGTCCAGGAACTGGAGTTACAGGTGGTTTGTGAGCCTCCTGACGTAGGCGTGGGAGATCAGTAAGCACTCTTTAGCGGCTGAGCCATCACACCATCCCCAGAAGAGATTTTAGATTTTATTTTATTTTGTTTCAGATTGCATTTCTTCTCCCTCCTTTTGAGACATGATCTCACCATGTAGACCTGGCTGGTCAGGAACTCGCTCTACAAACCAGGCTGTCCTTGAACTCAGAGAGACCCGCCTGCCTCTCCCTTCCCCAGTGCTGGGATTAAAGGCGTGCGCCACCACGCGTGCCTAAGAACCTTTTAAAATTGTGTGCACGTGTGTGTGTGTGTGTGTGTGTGTGTGAGACTCGGCTCGTCCAGCTTGTACCACTGTCTCTCTGGCCCCCAAAGAACGTTATTGTCAACAGAGGTTTTCATTATGCAGCCCCGGCTAGCCCTGAATTCCCCGATCCGCCAGCCTCCGCTTCCCGAGTACTGGCATTACAGGTGCATGTCATCATTCTCGGCCCCATAAGAAACTTATGAACGTCACTGTTTGCCAGCTGCCTGCAGAATCCCAGGCCCCTGTTGGAAAGACAGCCATGCATCCACCCACAGGAGTGGGTAGCAGAGCTACAGCCGTCAGTTTGATGACCCCACCCCCACCCTGCCAGCAAATACCCTGTTAGGGAGTAAGTTAGCTTCTGATTGGGTGTCCGGAGTCCTTGGGGATTCTGAAGAGAAACAACCTTCAATCTACAATCCACAGGGAAAGAAATACCAATGAGAGACAGGCAGGAGTATTCTAGACCAGTTTCACATATGGAATGTGTAGGACTCGCTGAGAATCTGGCAAAGATGAAAATTCCAGTTCAAATGTCTAGAAAAGAGCCTGGGTCTCAGGGTTACTGTGTTGTGGTGCTCAGATTGAAGCCAGAGTTTTGGTCTGTTCTAGGCAGGGACTCCACCACTGAGCCACACCCCAGCCCCTCACTGGGGGATTCTAGGCAGGGGCTCTACACCGAGCCATGCCTTTAGTCATTATTTTACTCTTTTCTTAGATCCATTTTTATTTCACATGCATTGGTGTTTTGCTTAAATATGTGTCATGCAGATCCCCAGGAACTGGAGTTACAGACAGTTGTGAGCTACCATGTGGGTGCTGGGAATTGAACTTGGGTTCTCTGGAAGAAGCAGCCAGTGCTCTTAAAGGATGAGCCATCTCCAGCTGTCCTCTGCCCCCACCTTTAGACAAGGTCTTTCTGTGTAGCCCTGGCTGTCCTGGAACTCAGGCTGGCCTCAAGCTCACAGAGATCTGCCTGCCTCTGCCTCTCCAACGCTGGGACAAAGGTGTGCGCCACCACCACCCAGCTTCTGTTTTTTTCTTTATTTCATAACAAGTCTTCAGAATCTGGGATATATTTTCTAGTAAAGTGAATCTCAGTTTTTCATCAGAAAGACTTGCCAGGCTGGTGGTGCAGACTCACGACTCCAATAAGCTCAGATAATGAAGATGAGTTAGTCCAAGGCCAGCTTTGGCTGCAGAGGGAGCTTAAGGCCAGACTGAGCAACCTAGAATGTATTTCAAGATTAAAAAAAAAAAAAAAGAGCTGAGTCTACATAAAGCTCACTGGTAGAGCCCCTGCCTAGAATCCCCCAGTGAGGGGCCGGGGCATGGCTCAGTGTGCTATCCCCAGTGAGGCTGGCGTGCACGGGGCCCTCTTCTTTTACTCTCATACGTGTTTGGGGCTGGTTGCGTGCCTCTAGAATCCCAGTAGGGGCTGGGGCGTGGCTCAGCAGATAAGTGTTTTCCTAACTGGCAGGAGACCCTGGCTTCAATAAATTAGCCTTAGCCAGACTGCTGATACATATCTATTATCCAAGCACCAAGAGGCTGAGTCAGGAGTTTCAAGCTTGTGGCAGGTCTAGGATATGTGGTGACATACTCCCATAAAGAGAAAAAAGAAGTAAAAGCAGATTCATGTACCCAAGTTGTTCCAGGGCTCTTTGGAGGTTTTCCAATAACCAAATTAAGTATCAGTTTTATTTTTAAAATCGAAATTAACTAAAATTAAATCAAAGCTACTCCATCCTAAAACAGAAGAACACACATTCTTCTGTAGTGTCCAAGGAAACACTCCAAGACAGAGCGTGAACTGAATCTTCAAACAAGGCTCAGTAGATGCAAGGCAGCCGCGGTCATACCAGATAAGCTCTGTGACTCCCTGAGAAGTCACAGAAATGAGACATCAGTAAAGGGAGGCAGTGGGGGATGTCTGAGTGATCAAAGAGGACCTCAAAGGCTGAGAAGATGGTTTAGTGGGTAAGGGACTTGCTGCCCAAAACCAGTGAGGGGCTGGGGCGTGGCTCAGCGGCGGAGCCCCTGCCTAGAATCCCCCAGTGAGGGGCTGGGGATGGATGGACCCCTGGAATTTACTACTGAGCCAGTCTAGCAGAAACAAGGATCGCCTCAGAATGTAAGTGAAGAGCTGAGCTTGGGCGAGACCCCCTTCAGTTCCCGCACTCAGAAGGCAGAAGCAGGCAGACCTGTCTGAGGCCAGCCCTGCGTGCATAAGCGTGTTCCACACCAGCCAGAGCGATACACTGAGAGGCCCTGTCTCCAAAGTTGAGAGCATTTACTGCTCTTTCCGAAGGGCTGAGGTCAGTGTCTCAGCACCCGTATTTGGCAGCTTCACTGCAACTCCAACCGGGGATCTGATGCCCTCTACTGGCCTCTTCAGGAACTGCACTCACGTGCACAAACCGACGCAGACCAGACACACACACTCACACACTCATTCACACACACTCATACACACACATTATTACACTCACACACACTCACTCACACTCACACATACTCACACTCATTCACACACACTCTCACACTCATACACACTCACACCACACTCTCACACTATCACACTCACACACACTCTCACACTCAGTCACACTCACACTCACACACACTCACTATCACACACTGACACACACTCACACTCACACACTCACACACACGCTCACACACACATACACACTCACACTCATACACACTCACAATACACTATCACACTCACTCACACATTCACACACTCACACACACTCACACACACACTCACACTCACACACACTCACACACTCACACATACACTCACACATCACACTCACACTCACACTCACACACTCTCACACACTCACACATATACACTCACACACATACACACACTCACACTGACACACACACTGACACACACTCACACACACACCACACACACAGTGACACACACACTCACACACAAACACACACTCACACTCACACACACACACACACACTCACACACATTCACACACACACACTCACACACACTCACACACACACACAATCACACACTCACACTGACACACACACACACATACACACACTCACACTCACACACTCTCACACACACACTCATTCACACACTCACACACTCACACATACACTCACTACACACTCACACACACTCATCACACTCACACATATACACTCACACTCATACACACACTCACACTGACACACACAGTGACACACACAAACACACACTCACACTCACACACTCTCACACACACTCACACACTCACACACTCTCACACACAGTCACACTCATTCACACACTCACACACTCACACATATACACTCACACACACATACACACTCACACTGACACACACTCACACACACACTATCACACACACTCACACACTCACACTACACACACACACACTACACACACTCACACTCACACATACACTCACACACACACTCATCACACACTCTCACACACTCACACATATACACACACATACACACTCACACTGACACACACACTGACACACACTCACACACTCACACACACTCACACACACAGTGACACACACACTCACACACAAACACACACTCACACTCACACTCACACACTCACACACTCACACTCATTCACACACTCACACACTCACACACACACACACACATACACACACTCACACTGACACACACACACACACACACAGTGTGGTGTGTGCCTGCCCCCACCCCTCGGCGGCGGCGCTGTGCCGCTCTTATCCCCGCCCTCAAGGAGAAGGTCCCTGTTTCTCCAGGAAGTTTGAGAACCTCTACATTGGCTGGGGCCACAAGTACAGCCCCGAGAACTTCAACCCGCCGCTGCCAGCTCCGATCCAGCAGGAGTACCCCAGCGGCCCCGAGATCATGGAGGTGAGCGATCCCACCGTGGAGGAGGAGCAGGCCCTGAAGGCTGCGCAGGAGCAGGCGCTGGCAGCCGCCGAGGAGGAGGAGGAGGACGAGGAGGAGGAGGAGGACGAGGACCTGGAGGACTGAGGTCGCCCCGCTCTTTCCCGAGCCGCCCCGCTTGTTTGTAGATTCAGATTGTATTTTTTCTGTCCCGTTGTTCCCTGCCCTAGCGGGACGTGGGCGGGGAAGCACCCAGTGCTCCAAATAAAACCGCACACAGCACAGCCGTTCGGTCACACACATTCATTCATTCATTCATCACACCTGGGAGTCGGTTCATTCACCCCTTCTCCAGGCTTGTTTGTACTGATGTATTTCTGGTTTCTCAAGGCAGGGTGGGTTTCTCTGTGTAGCCCTGGCTGTCCCGGAACTCGCTCTGTAGACCAGGCTGGCCTCGAACTCACAGAGATCCGCCTGCCTCTGCCTCCTGGGTGCTGGGACTAAAGGCGTGCGCCACCGGCCACCGGGCTTGCTTGTTTTTACAGCTTTATTTTTATGTAGGTGGGTGTCTGTGTATGTGAGGGAAGATACCCTCAGAGGCCAGGACGGGGGTCAGCCCCCATGGTGCCTTACCAACGGGCAGTTGTGAGCCCCCTGATGCGGGGCTAGGAACTGAACTTGGGTCCTCCAGCTCCGTTTGGTTTTTAAATTTTGCTTGGGGTGGGGGGATGGCTAGAGAGATGGCTCGGTGGTTAAGAACATTGCCTGCTCTCCCAGAAGACCTGAGTTCAAGTCCCAGTACACACATGGTGGTTCACAACCTGTCATGCACAAAGCTCTGAGTTCAGTCCCCAGCACTGCACAAACGTTGTCATAGCAACCTGGGAGAGGACACCGGGAGTCCATGGTTTTCTTCAGCTACAGAGTGAGGTGGAAGTCAGCTCAGCCTGAGCTAGAGACCTTGTCTCACTAAACAAACAAACAAACAAACAAATGATGGTGGAAACAGAACTAGCTTTTCTTCTGTTGATGTGTTAAAATATAAAATACCAGCAGGGCAGTGGTGACACACGCCTTTAATCCCAGCCCTCGGGAGGCGGAGGCAGGTGGATCTCTGTGAGTTCGAGGCCAGCCTGGGCTACAGAATGAGTTCCAGGACAGGCTCCAAAGAAAAGAAAAGAAAAGAAAAGAAAAGAAAAGAAAAGAAAGAAGTATATATCATACCGTGACAAGAGGAGACTTGGGGGAGAAAAACGGTATTTCGGGTTGCATTTCCAGGTCCCAGCCCATCACAGCAGGCATGACAAGTGTCCCCAGTCAACAGAGAGAAGTAATGCATGCTTGCTTGGCTGTGCTCAGCCTTGTGTCCACTCCTACAAAGTTCAGGACCCCCCGCCTAGGCAACGGAGCCTCCCACGGTGGACCAGACCTTCCCTTGTCACTAATTAGTCACAGCCTACGGGTCAACCCAATATGACAGTGTAAGTGCTGAAGCCGGGACAGAAATGTATCCTAGCGGTCGGGAGCCAAGGAACAGCACAGTCTGTGTAAGCGTAGCAGCTTTCAGTTCTGCCCAGGGAAAGGTTTCCCCATGCAGGCGGAGGGAGGGTTCCCCAGCGACGCCGTTGCAGAGTTGTTGCAGCCTGCTCTGCTACGGGAAAGTTTCCCCAGTGAAAGTGATCGGCTCGCCTAGGCGAAAAGTGTCACATCACACAACAAACCTCACTGGAGAGATTTATTGGGAAGGTAACATCCAAGAGGCTGGCTGCCTCTAAGGTGAGAAACGGCAGCAAACTGGACAGGGCACGGAGCTTATTATACAGATGTGGTGGGGGCAGTTTCCAGGGTGCCTGGGGATTGGTGGGGTTCTGCAGCCTGACACGGGGGCAAGCTCAGAGATTGATGGCATTTCAAGCTCTGGTCCTGGGCTCCAGTCAGGGCCAGGGTATTCTTTCCTCGGCCCGTTTTACCCTACAGAGAGTCCCTCATTGAGACAGAGTGTCTTCCGTGCGAGTCTAGGTAACGTCAGGTCATCAGGAAAACAAAACCAACACGGGCGGGCGGGCAGACTGGGATAGGGCCCCTCTTCACCCTGCCCCCAGCAGGACCACAGGCGGGCGGGCAGAGAGGAAGGGGAGGGCAGACAAGTAAACCGCCCACTCTAAAAAGAAACAAGGAGCTGGGTGCGGTGTCTCAGGTCTGAAATCCAACCAGTGGGGGAGGCTGAGGCGAAAGGATTGGGTCAATTTTGAGGCCAGCCTGGGCTACAAACGTGGGACAAGACAAAAACCAGTGAGATGGCTCAGTGGAAAATGGCACTTTCTGCCGAGCTTGAGGACCGGGTTCCGATCCCTAGGACCCACAAGGAGGGAGGGCACTCGAGTCCCCCTGACCTCTATATTGTGCCTGTCCACACAAAAACACAAACATAAATAAATGCAGTGGGTTTTTTATTTGTTTGTTTTGTTTGTCGAGACAGGTTTCTCTGTGCAGCTTTGGAGCCTGTCCTGGAACTCGCTCTATAGCCCAGGCTGGCCTCGAACTCACAGAGGTCCGCCTGCCTCATGCAGTAATTTTTTTTTTTTTAATTAAAAAAAAAAAAAAAAAAAAGGACAAGAATCTCCTGGAGTCAGCTGTAAAACCACGAGGAATCTGAACAGCGCTGGAGGTTTCTCCGTTGCTAGGCAAACGGCTCCCAGGGCGCCGTCGTTAGGGCCCCGCCCCTCAGCCCCGCCCACAGCAAGCCCCGCCCCTCCCAGGACCGTTACCTCAGCAACTGCCCCGGCTCCTCCCGCCTGCGGCCCCGGGTGCCAATCGCAGAGGCGTCACCCGGACGACGACCCTGCCTACCCCTTCCGGTGCTCGGCCCGCGGCTTCCGGCGGGGGGTCCGGCGGCGGCGGCGGCCCGGGTGGGCGGCCAAGATGGCGGCGGGCGGCGCGGAGGGCGGCGCGGGCCCCGGCGCCGCCATGGGCGACTGCGCCGAGATCAAGTCGCAGTTCCGCACTCGCGAGGGCTTCTACAAGCTGCTCCCCGGCGACGCGACGCGCAGGCCGGGTGCAGCCTCGGCTCAGACCCCGGCGCCGCCGCAGCCCCCGCAGCCGCCGCCCGGACCTGCCGCGGCCTCGGGGCCGGGCCCCGCGTCGTCCCCGCCGCCCGCCGGCCCCGGCCCCGGCCCCGGCCCGGGGCCCGCGCTGCCCGCCGTCCGCCTCAGCCTGGTGCGCCTGGGCGAGCCCGACGGCGCAGGGGAGCCGCCCTCCACGCCCTCGGGCCTGGGCTCGGGAGGAGACCGCGTCTGCTTCAACCTGGGCCGCGAGCTCTACTTCTACCCCGGCTGCTGCCGCCGCGGGAGCCAGCGGGTGAGCGCTCCGCTTCGCGGGGGCCGAGGCCAGCCGAGGCCCAGGCTGGGCATCCCGGGGAGCGGATGGATGGAGCCCCAGAGGCTGCAGGCGATCTTCGCCGCCGCGGGGCGGGGGTGGCGGTTGGCGAGTGAGTGAGTGTCAGTCTGGACGTGTGCAGCTTCGGAGAGGACGTGGGGCGGGCGGTCACGGGTTCCCAGGGGACAGGCATTGTGCAGGCGAGGGGACCCAGCTCCAAGAGGATGCAGGCCCTGGGGAGATGGGGAGCGGAGGAGACACACTGCGTTCTTGGCGTTCGCAGGGGGTCTGAGGTTTGCCAAACCCAGGAGTGTCGGGCGCTTGTAGGTGACGAGGGCGGGAATCTTAACCGGCGAAAGGCAGGGGCCGCTGGAGGTGTGGCTTAGGGGTGGACGGACAAAGCAACAGGTGATCGGGACTCCAAAGACTACGGCGTCCGAAGGGTGAGGCTTTGGAGGACCGATGGAATTCTGAGTTGATGGGGACATCCTCGGGTGTGGCGGGCGTCCCTAACGCCGTAGAATCCTCGGAGGATGAGGCAGACAGGGGTGGGGGCCCCGAGAGTCCGTGGGTGAACTGCACCCACAATGTGAAGAAGCGTGGTGCCTGACGGGTGTCCTCAAGGTTAGGGACTGCAGATCGGAAGCGATGAGGCTTGGGCGATGGCCCTGTGGATGAGGGTGTGCTTTGAAAGCGCGAGGAGCCGAGTCTGGATCTGGTGCCCCGTGGGACAGGGTGCAGCTGGATGAGTCTGCAACCCCAGTTCAGGCAGCAGGGGCAGGGTCCGCGGGGCTGACGGCAGCCAGTGTAAGGGGATCAGAAGAGACCTGTGTCAGACGTTAGACCTGAGAAGGATGCTAAGTGGTGCCCTCTGACCTCTCGTGCATGTGCATAGTGCACACACATGCAGAGGCATGCACTACATGTACAAAACTGGAAGAAATCCTAAGATGTTGGGGTTCCCGGGTCCTTGGGTCTTGCGGGGTGGAGTGGGGCAGCGGCGGGGCGGGGGCTCTTGGAATGACTATTGTGATAAGCCACTGGAGTTGTACCATGTGGGCGGCTGAGAAGACTGGAGGAGAATCGGCTCCAGGCCTTTGGGGACTGAACCCCGAGGCCGTGAGCATCAGTGTCCCCAGGCCCCACCCTGAAAGGGTTTATTGGGCGGCGTGAGCATGTGTGTGCCCTTCCGGCCTTGAATCCCTTCAGGCTGTGGTTGCCCGCCCACCTACCCACTTCCCCCGAGGTTAGCCCTGCTTCCTCTTGGTGGTTCCCCAGCCTCAGCTTCCTCTTCCTTCCTCTCGCTGCTCTAACTACTAACTTTTCCCCGCGGTTCAAGTCCATTGACCTCAACAAGCCCATCGACAAGCGGATCTACAAGGGGACCCAGCCCACCTGCCACGACTTCAACCAGTTCACAGCCGCCACGGAGACCATCTCCTTGCTGGTGGGCTTCTCTGCCGGCCAGGTGCAGTACCTGGACCTCATCAAGAAGGACACCAGCAAGCTATTCAACGAAGAGGTGACTGCGGGCAGGGACGCCCCTTCTTGTCTGGCCCCACCCCACACTGAGCTGCCGGTCCAGAACAGACGGGAGAGGGGCAGGGCGAGGGTGAGGGGAACAGGCCAGACAGCTACTGATGGTGCCATTGTCCTTACAGTGTCCCAGCCCCTGCTGAAAGAAGGCATGACTTCTCAAGTATGGTGCCCATCTTGTAGAGTGGAAGGCTGAGGCTCCTAGGCAATTGGGACTTTGTTGATGTTCTTGTTGACTCTGGGCTCTTTAGGCTTTGGAGTCTAGCCCCTGCTGTGTCATTGAGTTACTGTGTGGTTGGGAAAAGGGATTAGCATTGCCCTCTCACAGGACTATATAAACTCGTTCACAAGGCCTGCTCGGTTGGGCTAACTTGTCTTAAAAGGAAATGCCAGGAGATGACCTTAGCCAGCAGCAGGGAAGGCCCCCTGAGCCCAGGCTTCTTATGGCAGCTCTTTGGGAGACTGATGCAGAAGGATCAAAAGTTCAAGACCTGCCTGGGCTCCAGCTTAGATAAATACCCCAGACAGGACAGCCATCAGCCAGTGGCCAGGGGGGCAGCTGAGGGAGAAAAGACAGGCGCACTCTGAGAAGGGACCAGAGGGCCTGGAAAGCTGTAGGAAGGACCTTACCCTCCTCATCTACAGAGGCCAGACGGCTGACCCTGAATACCCTCCTGCGCCTGAGCCATAGGCCAAGATGATTGGAGGGCGGGTGGCTTCCTCAGCCCTCGGTGGGACGCAGCTTGGCCCCGGGAGAGAAGTTGGACCATCACATCAGGCAGGGCAGGGCTAAGGGCTGGCTTGAATCGTCTCTGGCCCCTGAAGAGGAGACAGCTGTGTCTGAGTCTAGCCGGGAGGCAGCAGTGGGACCAGGGCGGTTGGGGTGTGGGTTGAGGGACGGGTTTGGGGGCACACTGGCTCAGGAAGCCCACAGCTTCTGTTGGAAGACTTCCTTGGGGGGAGGAGATGTGCAGCCGGAAGGGTGAGCTTGTCATCAGTTTGTGCAGGGCCATTGCGTGGGGCGTGCTCTCTGGTCGCTGCTCCAACAACTGGGACTAGTGATGGGGACCCTTTCTGGGAAACTGACGTTCTGGGACTGAAGTTCCTGTCTTTCTGCTACACTGGAGACAGGAGCAGCGCTTAAGTGGCTGAAGGGGCGTCCTCTGACGGGCAGGACCTTGCTTGATCGGAAGTAGGGCATGCGGGAGGAGGTCCTGACAGGCGGCTCTTCGCCCCTGTGTCCCTGTGTCATCCTGCTGCCGCCGTCTGTCTCAGCCAGGCGGGGAGCTGGGGTCCCGGTTCTAACATGGTCCATCAGAAGTGATTACCGTGGTCGCCGCCATCAACCCCACCCTGTCCTTCCCTTTGCAGCGCCAGATTGACAAGACCAAGGTGACGTATCTCAAGTGGCTGCCCGAGTCAGAGAGCCTCTTCCTCGCTTCCCACGCCAGTGGCCACCTGTACCTCTACAATGTCAGCCACCCCTGCGCCTCCACCCCACCCCAGTATAGCCTGCTGAAACAGGGTGAGGGCTTCGCTGTCTATGCAGCCAAGAGCAAGGCTCCCCGAAACCCACTGGCCAAGTGGGCGGTGGGCGAGGGGCCCCTCAACGAGTTCGCATTCTCTCCGGATGGCAGACACCTAGCCTGCGTCAGCCAGGATGGCTGCCTGCGCGTCTTCCTCTTTGACAGCATGCTTCTGTGTGGGCTCATGAAGAGCTACTTTGGGGGTCTGCTGTGCGTGTGCTGGAGCCCTGATGGCCGCTATGTGGTGACAGGAGGGGAAGATGACCTGGTCACGGTGTGGTCCTTCACCGAGGGTCGAGTGGTGGCTCGAGGCCACGGCCACAAGTCCTGGGTCAATGCTGTGGCCTTCGATCCCTACACCACTCGGGCAGAGGAGGCAGCGTCAGCCAGTGGTGAGGAGGAGGAGCCTGACGCCACCAGCTCAGACACAGGAGCCCCACTGTCCCCGCTGCCCAAGGCCGGCTCCGTCACCTACCGCTTTGGCTCAGCTGGCCAGGACACACAGTTCTGCCTGTGGGACCTCACGGAGGACGTGCTCTCCCCTCATCCCTCTCTGGCCCGCACCCGCACCCTCCCAGGCACACCTGGGGCCACCCCGCCAGCCTCCGGTAGTTCTCGGGCCGGAGAGGCAAGCACAGGCCCCCTGCCCCGCTCCCTGTCTCGGTCCAACAGCCTCCCTCACCCAGCTGGTGGTAGCAAGGCTGGTGGCCCTGGCACAGCAGTGGAGCCGGGCACGCCGTTCAGCATCGGCCGCTTCGCCACCCTGACCCTGCAGGAGCGGCGGGACCGAGGGTCTGAGAAGGAGCATAAGCGCTACCACAGCCTGGGGAACATCAGCCGTGGGGGCAGTGGCGGCGGCGGCAGCAGCAATGACAAGCTCAGTGGCCCTGCTCCCCGCAGCCGCTTGGACCCAGCCAAGGTGCTGGGCACGGCACTGTGCCCTCGAATCCATGAGGTCCCTCTGCTGGAGCCTCTTGTGTGCAAGAAGATCGCTCAGGAGCGCCTGACCGTGCTGCTCTTCCTGGAGGACTGTATCATCACCGCCTGCCAAGAGGGCCTCATCTGTACCTGGGCTCGGCCAGGCAAGGTGGTGAGTCCCCCCACCCCGGGACGGGACCCCAGGGCTGAGGGGCACCCTGCTCCTCCCCCCTCACCCCTGTGAGTGATAGGCCTCCTGGATTCCAGGCATCCTTAGCAGAGGTCAGGCGTAGGAGACAGAATGGTGGGACCCACAGCCAAACATCCAGAGGGTCTGATGGCCTGTGTTGCCCACCCTCAGCACCGAACACTGTTTTATGAGAAATCTGCATTTTAAATGGTTTGTTTTGGGGCTGACACTCCAGGGAGAAGATGGGCCTAGGGCCTGGCCTCTGGCTGCCTCTTAGACACCTCCGTTTCTGAGCCAGCTGCTAAAAGCCCAGGTGGCAATCGCCAGGGCCCTTTCCGATGGGCCGTGCAGTGGCTGTGGTCTTGGTCAGAGAGGTGAAGGCCTGGCACTGGTCAGGCCAGGGCTGGGCAGTCTCAGTTCTTCAGCATGTGAGCTCAGCGGCTGGGATCCCACGCTGCCTTCAGTCCCTCAGATCCTTGCTGTGGGAGGTTCGAGTCCAGAAAGAAGCCTTAGAACTGAGAGCGAAGGCAGGATGCTAGGACTTGGGTCATGTGAGCGCTAAAGGGTGCCCCTCTGTCTCCCTAGTTTACAGACGAGAACGAGGCCCAGGCAGGGGAAGCAAGTTGGCCCAGGTCACCCAGCAAGTCAGTGGTAGAGGTAGGACCAACCTCCAAGCTGGAGTGGGCCCCTGAGTCTCTCCTCTCAACTGTCCCCATCTGTCTGCCTGGGGTCAGCTGGGGCATCGGTTACTGTAAAATGCCACCCTGGGGCGTGGACGGCTGCGTTACACTGGGGGCTGGAGGCCCCCGCTGGGGCAGAAGCATCCGGGGAAACCTTCGGGCCCCCTCCCAGCGCTGGCAGAGGCCCAGGTGCTGTCTAACCCAGCCTCCCTCGCCCTTCCCAGGGCATCTCCTCCCAACCAGGCAGCTCCCCCAGTGGCACTGTGGTGTGAGCCGTGGATGGCCCTTGTCCCCAGCCTCCTAGCCATAACCGTCCCCGAGGCCTCAAGGACCACTGTAGTAACAAGACTAATGATGATGAAGACCTCGCCAAGCCCCCACCCTGCACAGGCTGCCCCGGCCATGGGGATGCAGCAACCTGTGTGGCCTCAGCCCTGGCCTCCACCCACTGCCAAGCACAATGACCTGTCCGCTGAAATACCAGTGTTACCCCACATCCCTGTCCCAGCATGTGACTGGTCACTCCTGGGAGACTCCGCCCACAAGAGCCCAGCTCCACAGTGCCCCTGGGTGAGAGGGCTGGCAGGGGTGGCCCCCCAGCCCACGCCCACCCCTCGCTATGGTTTGTGCATTTGAAGAGTGTTAAGTTATGGAGGTCCTTGGGGCCTTCCTTGTCCCCCGACCTCTTATTTATACTAAAGTCCTTGTTTGCACAGCGTCTGTGTTCCCTGGGGCATGTGTGTGGTGGCTGGGGGGCGGGGGCGGCTATGTTCCCACCAAAGGAAGGTCAATCCCTACCCTCGCCCTGAGCAGAGCCCCTGACCCCAGAGTCAAGAGCCTGAGGGGGCCCTTCCTGCGGGATCCCTGTGCTAGACGTGTCAGAAACTACCCTAAAGCACCAGCACTATCCAAGCGAGCTCTTCCCCGGGGAAGGGGAGGCTGCTGGGAGCTGAGCTGGGCCTCCTCTGGACCTGCCTTTGCAGCCTGGAGCCTCTGGCCCACGAAGTGCCAACTGGAGGCTGTGGCTTCCTCCCCAGAGAACTGGCCAGCCTAGAAAGCTGCTCACAGCCATGGCTGGCTGTCCAGGTGGCTCCGCCCAGGCAGGAATGTGGCTGCCCGGCCTGTGGCCAAGGAGCTATTTCGGGGTCTCTGGCTTGGGGAGGGCCTGGCTCCATTACTTGCCTCCCCCAGGCTTGGGCCAGCAGGTCACCCCTGGTCCTGGCGGCTGGATAAGTTCCCTCCTGATCCCTTCCACCTCCTGCCAAAAAAAAAAGGGGGGGCGTGTAATACAGCAGTCACAGGGACTAAATTTAACTGTCCCAAAGTCGGAATCCATTGCTGAGTCACGAAGAAGCTGCCCTGGCCTCTGCCCCCCCTCGTGGCCCAGGCGTCGGCCCCTTTCCAGCCCTCCCAGCTCTGACTGGCTGGTCTGAGCACTGACCTCACCTGTAGCTCCCTGCGCCCACCCTCCTGTGAGGGTAGGGCTTTTGGGTGTCCCTGGAGCATGACTCTGTCCCTTGCATTGGGCATTGAAGAGTTTTGGGGGCCCTGAAAGAAGAGTTGGGGTGTTGGCTCAGGAGGGGTTAAAGCTGGGAGGCGGGAGGGGGGCTGGGCCAAGGGGTGGGGAAAAGGCCTCAGCCACAGAACTGGCCAGAGGGACCCAAGGATAGTCAGGGACAGGCAGACATGCAGCCAGGGTTCCCGGGCCTGCACAGGGGCAGCCAGGCCCCGTGATAGAGAGACCCCCGAGCTCCGGCCCGGGGAGGGGCCATGGTGCTGCCTGCCCGACATGTCAGCCGAGGTGCGGCTGAGGCAGCTCCAGCAGCTGGTGCTGGACCCCAGCTTCCTGGGGCTGGAGCCCCTGCTCGACCTTCTCCTGGGCGTCCACCAGGAGCTGGGCGCCTCCCACCTAGCCCAAGACAAGTATGTGGCCGACTTCTTGCAGTGGGGTGAGTATGGGCAGGAGGCCCGGGGTGGGGGGAAATGCAGAGGCAGCTCTCCAGGGCAGGAACGGGCTGTGGAGGGGCGGGAGGGCCTGCAGAGGCCTTCCTGAAGGGACCCGAGCAGAGTTCAGGCCTCGACCCCACACTCCCCTGGTGGGGCAGACTAGGGTCAGTAGTGGAGGCCAGCCGTGACTCAGCCTGCTGCCCTCCGCATCCTCACAGGGCCGGGTGGCGTTCTCTGCTAGGACCCTCACCCCCAAGATGAGCTTCCTAGCCCTCCCTGGCTTCCCAGGGTGGGGAGGGGCAGCGTGGGGCAGCTGCCAGGGCGGCCCGAGGGCAGGTGTTAGGCGCCTGTCCTGCAGCTGTCCTGACAGGTGTCCAGGAGCTGTGAGGGCACAGTGACTCACAGAGGTCCCAGTACCCCGCTGTCCCCCACATTAAGGGCTTGTGAGTGTGCCCATCGCGAGCATCTTGGTCCCTCCTGGGCTGTGTGGCCCAGAGTGCAGCTCCCATGTGGCTCCCCCTGCTTTCCTGGTCCTAGCTCAAGACCTCTAGCTCTCCTGAAACTCAAATGCCCTTGTAAGGTCTTCTGAGGCCTAGTGGATGGGCCTGGACCTCGTCTGCCCCTGGCCCACATAAGCCAAAGCTCAGGCTAACCCCAACTTCCTTAAAAATTACAGCTTTGTTGCTCTGTGCCTATCATTAAAGGTCCCGTTCTTGGTCCTGAGCCTGTCTGCACAGCTCAGTCTCCCGCTTCCCCCATTTCCCAGATGGAAAGGTGGAGGCATGGGCTCGGCCACTAAGCTGTGGGGACCTTCCTCTGTAGCCCTCAGTCACTCCTCCAGCCTTCCTTTTGCAGAGGTTGGGGGTGGGGGTCTGGGCCTCTGGGAAGGAGCAGTCCTTTTGTGGCCCGAGCAGCATCCCATGGGCCCCTCCCCTGCCAGGCCTGGGCGGGGGAGGGGGCCTGGGTTCCCGCTGCCTTAAAAGGGCTCAATGCCTTGGCTCTCTCCTCCCCCCCCCCCAGCCTTGGCCCTGGCCATGTCTCCTCTGCCGGCCCGCTTTTCCTTCTCCAGGACCCACCACCCCATTCTCCCCCACCCTTACTCCCAGTCCTGACTGCTTACCCGAGGGAGGCCTGACCTGCCCCCGCCCCCGCCCCCGCCCCCAGCCTCCGACCTGGCGCCCCCCACCCTGCTGAAGCCGCCGAGCCTAGGCAGGAGTACCTCATCCCCCGGGGGTCAAAGCCCCCGTGGAGGCCTCTGTTCTGGACGCTGCTGGGCTGTGTCCCCACTCCCTCAGGGTCTGAACTCGGCGCTTCCCAAGTGCAGTCCTCATGCTGGCCGTGCTAGGCACCGCGCCTTCTGAGGCCGTGCCTCAAGACATTAGATGACACTCACGGGGCCTGACTGAGCACCCAGCTCTTCACGTGGGATGGGAATGGAGGGACTCGGTCCCGCTTCTCCCCGGGCCCCGCTTCTCCCCGGGCCCCGCTTCTCCCCGGTCCCCGCTTCTCCCCCGTCCCCGCTTCTCCCTGGCCCCGCTTCTCCCCGGTCCCCGCTTCTCCCCGGTCCCCGCTTCTCCCCGGTCCCCGCTTCTCCCCGGTCCCCGCTTCTCCCCCGTCCCCGCTTCTCCCTGGCCCCGCTTCTCCCCGGTCCCCGCTTCTCCCTGGTCCCGCTTCTCCCCGGTCCCCGCTTCTCCCCTGGTTTCCCTCTCGCTTCTCCCCGGTCCCCGCTTCTCCCTGGTTTCCCTCCCGCCTCCCTTTTGGCCATGCGGCCCTGTGGAAACAGCTCTGGGTCCCCCAAACATCACAGGGGTCTTGGAGGCCAGCCTAAGGGGCCGAGGGAGGAGACTGAGCGCCACCCTTGCCTCTGGTGCTCTGGTGACTTTTGTCTCCTCCGTCCACCCCTGCCAGTGGAGCCCATTGCAGCGAGGCTTAGGGAGGTGCGGCTGCAGAGGGAGGACTTCGAGATTCTGAAGGTGATTGGCCGCGGGGCATTCAGCGAGGTGAGTCTTGAGTGGCCTGGGAGCGAACTTGGCTTGGCGGGGGTGGGGCATAGCAGCTGGGGCAGAGCCTCAAAAGTTGATGAATGAGCTTGAACCTCAGGCTGGGGTGGAGGCGGGGCTGGGGGTCAGTGGTGTTGTGTGGGCAGGGGTGTGGCTAAGGCTGGGTGGAGCCCTGGGTGAGCGGTGCTGCTTTCCCTGTCACCTCTGCCGCCACCCGCTTCCGCTGTAGGTAGCGGTGGTGAAGATGAAACAGACGGGCCAGGTGTACGCCATGAAGATTATGAATAAGTGGGACATGCTGAAGAGAGGCGAGGTGAGGCCCGGGCTGGGGGGGGGGCTCGTCTGCCCAGCTCATGGCGCAGCGTCTCTCCCGCCCCTCAGGTGTCGTGCTTCCGGGAAGAAAGGGATGTGTTGGTGAGAGGGGACCGGCGCTGGATCACACAGCTGCACTTCGCCTTCCAGGATGAGAACTACCTGGTGAGCTCCGGGCGGGGTGACCAGGAGGGAGTGGCAGAGGCAGCCACAGGCTGGGGCCGCGGCGGGTCAGGTTCCGTCCTAGGCAGGGGAGGGGCCCTCCTTGAGAACAGAGGTGACGTCTGCTTTGGCCTGGCCTCCCTGGGGCCTCCCGCTCACTGGAGGGCTCTGCTTGGGGGCGGGGTGGCTGCCGACCCCCTGTGACGCGCCCGCTCCCAGTACCTGGTCATGGAGTACTACGTGGGCGGGGACCTGCTAACGCTGCTGAGCAAGTTTGGGGAGCGGATCCCCGGCGAGATGGCGCGCTTCTACCTGGCCGAGGCTGTCATGGCCATAGACTCGGTGCACCGCCTGGGATACGTGCACAGGTGGGCGTGGCGGGCCCTTGGGCGAGCAGAGTGTGGGGGAAGGGTCCCCAGTGGGGGCAGGGATGGGGTCTAGAATTGTAGAATCCCTGCTGGGCGGAACTGGACCGAGCCTGGTGGGACCCAGGAGGTTAGTCCTTCCTCTTGTCTGTGCACAGGGACATCAAGCCGGATAACATTCTGCTGGACCGGTGCGGGCACATCCGCCTGGCGGACTTCGGCTCCTGCCTCAAACTACAGCCAGATGGGATGGTACGGTGGGAGGGGCCGGCGAAACTGTCCCCGCTGGTCAGGGACCCGAAGGTGCAGGGCAGGGCTGGGGGAGAGCAGAGCTCGGGTAGGGGCAGGCCAGAGGACAGAAGAGGGGAGCTCGGGCGGTGCCCTGGGCTCCGGGCTGTGCGCTCAGGGGAGGGCTCTAAGCATTCGGGTCTGGTTGGCACAGGTGAGGTCGCTCGTGGCTGTGGGCACCCCGGACTATCTGTCTCCTGAGATTCTGCAGGCCGTGGGCGGAGGGCCTGGGGCAGGCAGCTACGGACCCGAGTGTGACTGGTGGGCACTGGGCGTGTTTGCCTACGAAATGTTCTACGGGCAGACACCCTTCTACGCTGACTCCACAGCCGAGACATACGCCAAGATTGTGCATTACAAGGTGAGCACGAATGCCGCGCAGGGTGCCAGGTTTGGTGGCGCGCGCTTCCGGGATGACTTTTTTTTTTTTTTTTTTAAAGGTATTTGTGTGTGTGTGTGTGTGTGTGTGTGTGTGTGTGTGTGTGTGTGTGTGTTGGCTGTGTATGTCTGTGGATTATGTACGTGCTCGCAAAGGTCAGAGGGCATGTCACCGCTGGAAATGGAGACACACACAGCTGCATGCTGCATGCTGCATGTGGGTGCTGGGAGAACCTTGATTCCTCTGCAAGAACAGCACTGAGCCGCTCTTCAGCCCAGGGCTGACTCCCGTCTCTGCTTTCTGAACAGGAGCACTTGTCTCTGCCTCTGGCAGACACAGGTGTCCCCGAGGAAGCTCAAGACCTCATTCGGGGACTGCTGTGCCCCGCTGAGGTAAGGCTAGGCCGAGGTGGGGCAGGCGACTTCCAGAAGCATCCGTTCTTCGGTGGCCTTGACTGGGAGGGTCTCCGAGACAGCGTGCCCCCCTTCATACCAGACTTCGAGGGCGCCACGGACACGTGCAACTTCGATGTGGTGGAGGACCGGCTCACTGCCATGGTGAGCGGGGGCGGGGTACGTACCTGCGGCTCCTGAGCGGTGTGGGGACCCCCGGCCCCCTCTCATAAGCAGGCGGATCTCTGGTGGTCTACAGAGTGAGTTCTAGGCCAGCCAGGGCTTCACAGAGCCCCAAATTATTACCCTCGAGCACTGCTGTGTGCCCACTCAGGTTGCGGACACACAGGTGTTCTCAAGAACCGCTCTCAAAGGCCGTTAGCAAGGCTAAGATAGACCCAGCCCGGAAGGTGCTGGAGGGCTCTTGGAGAACACTGAGCTGAGGCCCACAGGATGCCGGAGAGGCAGGAGGTCCCCTCTCAGGCTAGTGCTGCCCTTTTAACACGCTCCGGGCCCTGCCTGGGTCCACTCGCAGTACAGAAAAATGTGGTGTGTGTAGGGCCCAACAACAGGCAGCAAGACTCGGAGAGAGCGGTGGCGGGGCTTCCTTAGCTCGTGGGGGGGAGTTTAGTGGGGTCAGAGAGGGGTGGGCAGCCTGCCATCTGGCAGCTGCTGGCCACAGCCCTGCACCTCTTCCCTAGGAGACGCTGTCGGACATGCAGGAAGACATGCCACTTGGGGTCCACCTGCCTTTCGTGGGTTACTCCTACTCGTGCCTGGCCCCCAGGTAAGCTGTGTATGTGCAGGCTTCACCTCAGAGGGTCACTCCCCGTACCGAGGGCTCTTAGGAGCTGCCTTAGTTAGGGGTTCTGTTGCTGGGATGAAACGCCATGATATGAAGAGCAGGTGGGGAGGAAAGGGTTCGTTTATTTAGCTTACAATTCCATATCAGAGTCCATTGTTGTAGGAAGTCAGGGCAGGAGCTCAGACAGCGCAGGAACCTGGAGCGGGCAGGAGCTGACGCAGAGGCCATGGAGGCTGCTGCCTACCTGCTTGCTCCCCATGCCTTCAACAATGGGCTGGGCGCTCTCCCATCTATCACTAAGAAAATGCCCATAGGCTAACCTGAAGCTTAATGCTTTTAGTTTGTTGGGTTTTCTTGTTGCTTTTAGGTTGGTGGCTTTTTGTTTTGTTTTGCTGAGACAGGGTGTCTCTGTGTAGCCCTGGCTGTCCTAGAACTCGTTCTGTAGACCAGGCTGGCCTCACTGAGAGATCTGTCTGTCTCTGCCTCCTGAGTGCCACGAGGGCCAGGCTTGGAGGTATTTCCTTAATTGAGGCTCCCTCCTCTTCGATGACTCCAGCCTGTGTCAGGGTGACATAAACTAGCGAGCACAGGGACACATAAGCACTTTGTTTGTTTGGCTTTTTTGAGACTGGGTCTCTCTCTTACGAAGCTCTGGCCTTCCTGGCCATATGTACATAGACTGTCAGTTCAGTTATATAACCCAAGCATCTTATACTCAGCCTTCCACTCTCCCAGCCGCTGACTTTTATGCTTCTAGGATGTGTCATAGGACCCAGGCTCTTAGGAAACAGGCCTGGAATCTGACAGTTTATTTTAAGAACATGAACTCATTGGAGCACATAACAATAAAACAACTTTTACGTTTTAAAAAGCTTTTTGTCTTGTTTTCTGAGGCAGGGTTGATTTCACAGTCTTAGAGTGCTGTAATTATGGACCTGTACCACCATGCCTGCCCGCCTGGTCAGCACAGCCTTTTGAAAGCATTCGTTATGCTGGGTGGTGGTACAAACCTGTAATCCCAGCTCCTAGAAGGTAGAGGCAGGAGGATCAGAAGTTCAAGACCAACTTGGGCTACAAGAGACTCTGTCTCAAGAAACAAAAGATAGACAAACAAATCCAGTCTTGCTAGGCAGGGTGGCTACCCTGTAACACCACTATCAAGGAGGCCAGCCTGGGCTACACAGTGAGAACTTGTCTCAAAACATCAAAAATAAATAAAAGAATAAATAAATTCCTTATTGGTCAGGTATGTGGTGGCACACACTGGCAGTCCCAGTACTGGAGGAGTAAAAATAGGAGGGTCACAAGTTCAAGGCAACCCTGGGTAGATAGGAGAGAGAGGGAGAGAGGGAGAGAGGGGAGAGGAGAGGAGAAGAGAGAGAGGGAGAGGGAGAGAGGAGGAGAGGAGAGAGGGAGAGAGAGTGAGGGAGAGAGAGAGGGAGAGAGAGAGGGAGAGGAAAGGAAATGAGAGAGAGGAAAGGAGAAAAAGAAAAGGCTTTCTGGGCCATGAGCATGGCTCAGTATAGGCAGCATCCCCAATACTGGGGTCAGGGCTGCGGTTCAGTTGCTGGAGCCCTCGTTAGCATGCACAGCGTTGGCCTCCGCGAGCTGTGTAAAGTATGCATGGAGGCTTACGCCTGTCATCCCAGCACCAGGGAAGTGATGACAGGAGGGTCAAAAATCAGTTGTCATTAGCTAGAACAAGTTCCAGGCCAGCCTACATGAACTCTTGTCTCAAAAGAAAGGCAAAGATTTTAAGTACTAAAGACGACACACGCCTTTAATCCCAACACTCAGGGAGGCAGAGACAGGCAATCTCTGAATTGAAGGCCAGCCTGGTCCAGGGCTACGCAGAGAAACCCTGTCTTAACAACAAAGAGAACTTGCCTAGCACGCATGAGGTCCGGGCGTCACCTCCATTGCCACCAAAGGGTAAATGCTCAGGCAGTGGCCTGCTTGTTCTCAGGAGTAAACTTGGAGGCAGGGGACACTAAGAGGAAGCTTGAACAGTGCCCACCGTCAGGCATGTCCCAGACCAGGAAAGTTAGCTATCAGGACAGCTGGTGTCCTGGTCTGTAAGCGGCATCCATGCTAGTTAGAAAGGTTGGCATACAGCCCACCCTCTGTAGAGCGAAAAGGCTGAAACCGTGTCAGCAGGGGCTTGCTGGGCAGGGGAGGGGCTGTGGAGCAGCCCAGGCAGTCGGCTCTCTCCACTCTGCCCCTCCCTGAGCCTGGTGCCTACAGGCTGCGGAGCCCCAGACCCCTGTTTGGTAGCCTCTTCCTCTTCTCAGACACACTGAGGTCCCGGACCCCACCCCTATGGAACTGGAGGCCCTGCAGTTGCCTGAGGCACACTTGCAAGTGCTCAACTTGGAGCCCCCTGAGCCCCCACCGGATCAAGTGGTGAGTAGACAGAGGAGTGAGGAGTGGGCTGGCCAGGGACCAGCAGAGGCGGGCAGAGCCTGCTGGGTTGGTGCACCTGCTATGCCACGCCGACGTCTGCAGCCCCTTACAGCTTAAGTGAGGCCCAGGGACATTGCCCTTACAGTCGTCCCAGCTACTCGTGAAGAACAGACAGGAGCCCAGATCCTAGGCTAGCTTGGGTTATGTAGTGAGACCCTGTCCGTCTGCCAGTGGAAAGTAGCATAGGGAACACACAGCCCAGGTGGATGTTCTCCGGGCATGAGTGTGGGGTCCAAACGCAACACCAGCCAGGGCCAAGAGTGACCATGACACCTGCAGGAGGCTGGGTTGGGGGTCCTTGTCAGTCAGAGCCCACCAGGTGGGATGCTGACTCCTTAAAAGCTACAGGTGGGTGGGTGGCCTTGGAAGGAGGAGGAGAGGGTGTGGAGCACAGGCCAGACACAAACGGGAGGCCTGTGGGTAAAGCCAGGTCTGACTCAAGTTCTGACGACAGCCCCTCAGTTCCCGTGCCCACTGTCCCAGAGGCTCCTAGGAGGCCAGGGACAAGGCCAGAGGAGGGGTGAGTGTGACCCGGCCCAGTGGTGGTCCCGAACTCCATCCCCACCTACAGGCCGAAGTGGCCGTGGCCGAAGCAGCAGCTGTCCCCGCAGCGGAGGCAGAGCGGGTGGTGACCCTGCGGGAGCTCCAGGAAGCCCTGGAGGAAGAGGTTCTCACCCGGCAGAGCCTGAGCCGCGAGCTGGAGGCCATCCGCACTGCCAACCAGAACTTCTCCAGGTCGGGGTCGGTGTGGGGTCCCAGCAGCCTGCTCAGCCCCCCTCCCTAAGGGCTGGCTTACCTTCCCGTCTTCCTGCAGCCAACTGCAGGAGGCTGAGGTCCGGAACCGAGACCTGGAGGCTCACGTTCGGCAGCTGCAGGAGCGGATGGAGATGCTGCAGGCCCCGGGAGCCCCAGGCGAGTCCCTCACCCGCCCCAGGCCAGGAGGGCACCGGGTGGAGATGGGGGCGTGCTGGGTGTGTGGACACTTGGGGCAGGGGAGGGGCCCAGGCTGGGGCACGCCGAGCCACCGCCCTCCTCCGCCCTCCACGCTCCATACACCTCTCTTCTCCTTCCAGCTGTCACAGGGGTCCCCAGTCCCTGGGCCACGGATCCACCTTCCCATGTAAGCCCCGTCTCTTCCCCATCCCCACTAGATCTGCTACCCACGGCCCGTCTCCCCGCCCGCATTTAGGGCTCGCCCGCTCTGTGGGCTCCAGAAGGAAGATGCCCTTCACTCAGCCTGCGTCTTCCAGTGCTCCCTCTTTCAGGCCCTTTGCCAAATCCTCCCCAAAGGGACTTCCTAGATCCCCGTTGTGGCCTTGACTCCCTGCACTGCCTCTTGCCCTGCTGCTAAGGGCGGCCGGGCCGAGCTGGGCCCCGATCGGGTCACCTGTCCCTTCTCTCTCCAGCTAGATGGCCCCCCGGCCGTGGCTCTGGGCCAATGCCCGCTGGTGGGGCCAGGCCCCGTGCACCGCCGTCACCTGCTGCTCCCTGCCAGGGTATGTCCCAGGTCCTCCCGCCACGGGCTTCCGCCTCGCTCCGCCCCCTGAGTGTCACCACCGCTTTGCTGTGCCTCTGTGGAGCTCTGCCCACCGCGAGGGGGGAGGGTGACCGGGCGGCCAATCAACACTGGCCGCTGCGAAGCAGCCAATGATGACTCCTGAGGGGAACTCAGGCTGGCGAGCAGACCAACTGTGGCTGCAGGCCGCGGGGATGAGGATGCGCTCGGAGGATTCTTGGCCCATCTATGGGTACGGCTGGGCGGCGCCCGGGAGCGAGCGGGCCTGTTGCTAACCTTGGCCTCTTGCTCGCAGCTCCCTAGGCCTGGCCTATCCGAGGCGCGTTGCCTGCTCCTGTTCGCCGCTGCTCTGGCTGCTGCCGCCACACTGGGCTGCACTGGGCTGGTGGCCTATATCCCAGTCTGGTGTTTCCCGGGAGCCACCTTCGCCCCCTGAACCCTGAGACTGCAGGTCATCTTTCATCTAGGCCACCCTGGAAAGCCGGGCGACTTGGCAATGGCCCAGAGCGTCTCCGCGCCCACCGCCCTCTCCCCGCCACCAACCCCACTCCACACCCCTTCGAGCTTGGGTCCCCACCGGTCTCCTCTCCTGTGATCCGGGCCCGCCCCCTGGCGGCCGGGGAGGGAGGAGCCGGACCGTGCGCAGGAACCTGGTTCCTGCAGGGCCGGCGGCTGCGGCGGGGACGTTCGCCGACCACTCTTCGCTCAGCCCCGACGTGGACAGGCAAACCGCTCAGGCCGTCCGATTTCACCTTGCACGCTTCCAGCCATCGGTCACAAACCATACATAAATCCTTGTGCACGAGCCCCTGGCCTCCGGGGACGCCCCATTCCCACAACAAACGGTCAGCTGGACCTAACCAGCTCTCGGCAGCCTCTGGCTTCGGACAGCTCCGCTTCTGCGGGTTGCCGCAATCCGTCCTCACAAACGCCGCGGTCGGAGTCACGGCTGCACCCCTCCCCAGGCAGTGTGGGTATTTATTGACCTTGTCCTCTGACGCACTGGCAGACTCCGGGACCCACGGTTTGGATGCACTGAGACTCAACATTCCTCGGTATTTATTGTCTGTCCCCACCTATGAACCCACCCCCGACCCTTGCGAATAAAATACTTTCTGGACTGCCCTAAGCCGCTCCAAGTCTCTGTCGTGGGGAGGACGCCCCGCTAGGTCGTTGGGGAGCCCGGCAGAGACAACCAATGGTCTGACCCGGAGCTGGGGGGGGGGGGGGGGACGCAAAGCGCACGAATCGGGATGGAGGGCGGAGCTTAGGCATCCAGCCAGTAGGAGAGGAGCAACAAGCCACCCCAGACACCAACCCCCGCCCAGCTGTGACCCAGCTGTGCTACTCAAGCTTGGAAAAGTAGGGGGCTGGGCCAGCAGGGCGCCCGCTGCCAGCCTCCCACCACGCCTGCGCAGGCCACGCGCATCCGCTCCAGGGAGCGGCGCCTCAGAAAAGTTGCCCAAAACTTTGGAGCGCGTCCCTCCCGCCCCTCCTCCCGGCCAGACCCGCCCCCTCCCCGCGGGGCCGGGAATTCCGAGGGGCGGAGCGCCGCTCGGAGATGGGGAAGGAGGGGGCCTTGAAAGGACCCGGGAGAGCGAAACGGCTTCGCGCCCTTAACCTTCCCGGGCGGCCCACTGCCTTCTCCGTAGCCCTGACGGGGAAACTGAGGCCCTGAGCCAGAGGCACACGCAGGGGAGGCCGAAAGCGCGGCCGGAGGCGGAGGGAAAACAAAGGCTCCCGACCGCCGGGGAGGGGGCGGACACACAGACACAGGGACAGACCCGCGCTCGGAGCTGAGCCGAGCCCTTGGGCCGGGAGGGGGGCAGAAGACCGCGGGGGCGCGGAGGGCTGGGCGGGGAGGGGGCTGGGGAGCCCGCGGGAGGCGGCCGCGGAGGGAGGAACTTCCAAAGTTGCCAAACATGGCTACCTCGCCTGCCGAGCCGAGCGCGGGGCCGGCGGCCGCGGGGGAGGCAGCGGCGGCGACCGAGGAGGAGGAGGAGGAAGCGCGCCGGCTTCTGCAGACTCTGCAGGCGGCCGAGGGGGAGGCGGCGGCGGCCGGGGCGGCGGAGGCGGCGGCGGCCTCGGGGTCCCCGAGCGGCCCGGGGTCGCCCCCCGAGACCGCGGCCGAGGCGCCCACGGGCCTCCGCTTCTCGCCCGAGCAGGTGGCGTGCGTGTGCGAGGCGCTGCTGCAAGCTGGCCACGCCGGCCGCTTGAGCCGCTTCCTGGGCGCGCTGCCCCCGGCCGAGCGCCTACGTGGCAGCGACCCGGTGCTGCGCGCGAGGGCCCTGGTGGCCTTCCAGCGGGGCGAATACGCCGAGCTCTACCGGCTCCTCGAGAGCCGCCCTTTCCCCGCCGCCCACCACGCCTTCCTGCAGGACCTCTACCTGCGTGCGCGCTACCACGAGGCCGAGCGGGCCCGCGGCCGTGCGCTGGGCGCCGTGGACAAATACCGGCTGCGCAAAAAGTTCCCTCTGCCCAAGACCATCTGGGACGGCGAGGAGACCGTGTACTGCTTCAAGGAGCGCTCGCGCGCCGCGCTGAAGGCCTGCTACCGCGGCAACCGCTATCCCACGCCAGACGAGAAGCGCCGCCTGGCCACGCTCACCGGCCTCTCGCTCACACAGGTCAGCAACTGGTTCAAGAACCGGCGACAGCGCGACCGGACTGGGCCCGGCGGCGGAGTGCCCTGCAAAAGGTGAGGGGACCGGCCCTCCTCCTCGGTCCCCGCTGGGTCTGCGCGCCTGGCCCTTGTACCCCTCGGCGTCGGCGAGCGCACGGGCTGAGCGCGGGACCAGGCACACCCCGGGCTCTCTGGGCATCCCTGCCCCACGGGCAGAGGTCCTGGCCGCTGTTCCCAGGTTGGGACTGCAGTGCAGGGGGCAGAGGCAAGGGGGGGGGCTTTGGAGGGGTGGCGGCCAGGGTAAGGGAGCCTTTGTCTAAGGCACCTAGGGTGGGGACCTGCACAGCCTGGCCCCTTGGTGACCATCACTTACGCCCTCCCCCACGCCCCCTCTGGCCCAAACGGCGTGGTCTGTTGCCTGTCTTTGTTGTGAAACGTGAACCTTCCCCGGCTCCGGTTTCCCTTGTAACCCAAGCCCTTCCCCTCCCACCCCAGCGCCAGGCCTCCAGCTCTGGTGGCTGCCGCCTCGGGGGAGGGAAGGGGGAGAACTGGAGTGGAGGCTGCCGCCTCGCTCTGCAGCCACGCGCCTGCTGGCCCAGGGGACTTGGGGCAGCCTGGGTGCTCGGCTGCAGGCCAAGGCCGCGGGAAAGCCTCCCTCCGGCTTAGCATTCCCGCCATGCTGTGACCCCTGCAGGGTTTGTGGATGTTCTGGGGTCCGTGCGGGTCCACTGAAGGGCTCAAATAGTTAAGCGGAGCTTGGGTTGCCTCTGCCTCTGGGGCGGTGCAGTCCTGGGACCTCAGACTTAACCTTTTTCCTGCCAGCGAGTCCGATGGGAACCCCACTACTGAAGATGAGTCCAGCCGAAGTCCGGAGGACCTGGAGAGGGGCGTGGCCCCCGTGGCTGCTGAGGCCCCCACCCAGAGTTCCATCTTCCTAGCGGGGGCCACCCCGCCTGCGACGTGCCCCGCCTCCCCCTCCATCCTGGTGAATGGGAGCTTCCTGGCAGCCAGCAGTCCCCCGGCAGTGCTCCTCAACGGCAGCCCCGTTATCATCAATAGCTTGGCGCTAGGAGAGGCCTCCAGCCTGGGCCCCCTGCTGCTCACCGGAGGAGGGGGCGCCCCTCCACCACAGCCCGGGCCCCAGGGAGCCAGTGAGGCCAAGACTTCCCTGGTCCTGGACCCTCAGACAGGAGAGGTTCGGTTGGAGGAGGCTCCGCCTGAGGCTCCGGAGACCAAAGGGGTTCAGGGGGCTGTTGCTGGGGCGGCTGGAGAGGAAGCCCCAGGGCCCCTGCCCCAGGTAGTGCCTGGCCCCCCGCCTGCCTCCACCTTCTCCCTGACCCCAGGCGCTGTGCCCCCTGTGGCCGCTCCTCAGGTTGTCCCACTCTCCCCGGCCTCTGGGTACCCAACAGGCCTGAGCCCCACCTCCCCACTGCTGAACTTGCCCCAGGTGGTGCCCACCTCCCAGGTGGTGACCCTGCCTCAGGCTGTGGGGCCACTCCAGCTGTTGGCAGCTGGGCCAGGCAGCCCTGTGAAGGTGGCAGCTACAGCGGGGCCTGCCAATGTGCACCTGATAAACTCCAGTGTGGGAGTGACTGCGCTGCAGCTTCCCTCGGCCGCCACCCCAGGTACCGTCCCCGTCCTGCTCCACCCGGGCTGGGTGGGGGAGCGGGCACCCCGCCTCTGGGTTAAGCCTTTGGTCCTCTGCCTGCCCTCCAGCGTCTTGCCCCATCTCTTCTCTCCACAGGGAACTTCCTCCTGGCCAACCCTGTGTCCGGCAGCCCCATCGTCACCGGGGTGGCTGTGCAACAGGGCAAGATCATCCTCACTGCTACCTTTCCCACCAGCATGCTGGTCTCCCAGGTCCTGCCAGCTGCCCCCAGCCTAGCCCTGCCCCTGAAGCAAGAGCCAGCCCTCACAGTGCCCGAAGGAGGCCTCCCGGTGGCGCCTAGCCCCGCCCTCCCAGAGGGTCACACTCTGGGGCCAGTGTCTACCCAGCCACTGCCACTTGCTCCTGCTGTCACCTCTGCCGCCAGCCTGCCTTTCTCCCCGGACTCCTCTGGCCTGCTGCCCAGCTTCCCGACACCCCTGCCTGAGGGTCTGATGCTGTCACCTGCGGCTGTGCCAGTCTGGCCAGCAGGGCTGGAACTGAGCACAGGGGTAGAAGGGCTGGGGACACAGGCCACCCACACTGTGCTGAGACCGCCAGACCCCGACCCCCAGGGGCTGCTCCTGGGGGCCCCAGCAGGAACTGAGGTTGATGAGGGGCTGGAGGCGGAGGCCAAGGTCCTGACGCAGCTGCAGTCAGTGCCTGTAGAGGAGCCCTTGGAACTGTGACTGCCTGGACTTACCACCTCTCCCGACAATGGTGCTCAAGGTGCTAGCACAGAAGGAGGCCCTCAGACACGTGGCTGCAACCCTGTCCTGGAGGAGCTGCAGCCCCCAGGAGTCAGAGGAACCAGCGCAGTCAGCGTGTCCTCCCCGATGGGCCCTCTCTTGTTACAGCCCTTCCTGGGCTCCCCCTGCCCGGTGCATGGAGCCCTGACCCGGGCTCTGTCCTCCTCTACCTGGTACTAGTTGAGGAAGGACTTGCCAAGAGGCTGGTTCCCAGCCAGTACCCTCACCATAACACTATTAATAGGTCCACTGATAGCCAGTGTCCCAGAACGGCCTGAATCCCAGGGATGGGAGGCCAGAGTGTGACCCAAAGAGCCCTTCCTGGTGAGGAGGGTTTGATGGGTGCTCAGGGCCCTTCCCCTACTTGCCTGGACTTGAGCCCCAGGATCTAGCCCCAGACCAAAGATCTCCCTGTCCCTTGGGGGCAATTCTGGCCCCTTTGTCTAGTTTGTATCGTAAATCTTTATTTTTCTAGGACATGTTATGCCTCCATTTCAATTAAAGTCAAGTTAACAGACAACAGAGCCATTGGGGTCAGGGTCCCCTGCCAAACCAGCCCTGGGGATTTTTGTTGGGTTCCTGGAGACCAGACTGGCTTCAAATCCTCTTTCCTGCCTCAGTCTCCCGAATGCTGGAACTATGAGCGTGGGTCACCACACCCCAAGACTGATTTCTGAGGTAACGGGGTTGAGTGCATACCTGTGGGTTTTCAGAAGCAAAGGGCTTCTGGATTGATATGTGGACAGCCCATCCAGGGCCAAGGGATCTGGACACAGCATTCCTTCTCCCCCTGCTCGTAAAAAGGGTTCCATTTCATTGTAAGACAAATAGAGCAGGGAAGGGAAGGAAAGCAAACAGGGTTGAAGCATACGATTGTGGGAGCTCTGCATTTCATCTGGGACCCCTTCCTGTAAGAACAGGTGGGAAGGAGTATGCACAAGGCAGAGCACAGAGCTCAGACCCGTAAATACACTCCTCCCTGGGGCTGGGCAGGGGACCCTGAGCAGTGGCTGCTGAGGCCCAGGGCAAACAAGCATAGGGCCTGGGAGCTGCGCAGACCCGGCAGGGCTGCCCCTCTCACTGGCAGTGAGGAGAGGGCAGTGAGGCCAGGCCCAAAGACGCTTGGGCCCTCTCAGCCAGCAGCTGGTAGAAGGGCTTAGGGGTCTGCCCATCGTCGTCCTCACTGCTGGAGCTCTCCCGCTTGACAATGCGGTTGTGCTGGCGGCTGAACCTGCGTGCCTTAGTGCTGGGGACAGACGGAATTCCTCACACTTGGCTCCTAGATTCCCCAACTAGTCCCCTGCCCCCAGCACTGGCCAAACCTGGGCTTCAGGGAGCCAGAACTCTCTGTCCCATGGGGCCAGCCTCTCCTTGGGGCTCCAGGTTCTGATATCTAAATTGGACCCGGCTAGTTTGGAAATGGGCAAGGGGGAGCGGCCCTTGAAGTTGGTGCAAGGGACAGAACTGCGGAAGGGTGATGAAGACGAGAGAGGAGAGGCCAAGTGACAGGGAAATAACTGAGATGCTCTGTGTGGCAAAGCAGCAATGGAGGCAGCAGGTCCACTTCCCAGCTGCAGATGACAGTACCTGTCACCTCGAGGGTCCTAACACTCGTGACCCAGGGGCTGCAGATAGGCGGTGGATAAACACTTGCTCTGGGCTATGGGTTGGAGTCACCAGTGTCCACATAAAGAGCTGACCCTGACTGTGTGTGCCTGTGTCACCGCTCTAGGAACAGAGACCGTCAGATCCCAAGTGCTTGCTGTCCAGCCATGCTGGCTGAAAAGGCCAGTGCCCCATTCTGCGGGAGGCCTTGCCTCAAGGCAACACGGCGAAAAGCAGGAGAAAGACATCTGATGTCCTCCTGTTCTGGCCTCTGCGTGCACTTGCGTGTGGCACTTACCACACACGCATGTGCACGCACCACACAGACACAAAGAAAAGGGATTTGTGTTTCACAAGTTCTCAGCCCAGAAAAGCCCGAGCCTGTTAGTAGTCACGAGGCTGTGAGGGATGGGTCACAGTGGGGCCCACGTCCCCATGCCCGCCAGAACGCACTTCTCACCAGTATGGCCTCCTTTCCTGCAGCGTCATCCCGCGCCATAGCTGGGCCAGCTCCTTGGTGGCAGCTGTGGATGCAGTCCCAGGACAGGCTCTGGGACAGGGAGGAGGAGGTCACAATGGCTACATCATGGTCCTTGGCCTTCCAGTGCCCCATTACACCCTCTAGAGACACAGATGTCCCCAAAGCGTAAATGGCCTGTAGCCGACACTTCACAGGCTCTCCCCACCACCCACAAGCCCGTTCTTCCAGCAAAGGCAAGAGTGACAGGTCCAGGACTGGCGCCTGACCTAAGCCACCCCCAAGGGCGTTTAGAGATGAGACTTGTAGGGCTCCGGCAGGACTGAGCCCGAAGCTGAGTGTGCCCAGCACGCTGGAGAAGGCAGCTCAGGAGAGGGACAGGCCCGATCCAGCCCAGGACCAACTGGAGGCAGTTTTCTTGAGGGTGACAGAGGCCAACTAGTCTCCTTTCCTCTCGTGTCTCAAGTTTGGGCTCGGTTGGGTGTGCTGTGCATGATGGGAAGGCATGGTCTGGGGGTACGCGTGGGAATGGTAACCTCTATACTTACACCCCCAGAGCGCCCACCCACCGGATGTACTGCTTCCGGTTCATCCTGCAGAACATGATGAAGCCATTGACACACTTCTTCTTCGCCTGGCCGGGGCAGGCTGCTCTGTTGGCCTTGGGCTTGACGGCGCCCTGGCTTGCCGGGGCCTTCTTGGTCTTCTTGCCGGCTGCCAGCAGCCCAGAAGACTCCCGGGTAGGAGTCCATGTGTAGTCCCTGTCCTCATCACTGGGGGTCTGCAAGCCCACAGGGTTGGCCTGCTTCAGAACAGAAGGCTGAGCAAGGAAGAAGCCCCCTGTCCTCCCTGGGCAGGTGCCCACCTCTCTCACCTCCTGTCCCCACAAGGAGTCCGTGTCTGTGGACTCGGAGCTGGAGCTGCTGCTGGACAGCACCCCCATGTTCTCACTCAGCGGCAGGTAGCTGTGGTCCAGTGAGACTGAGCACTGGAAGTCAGACGGGCCTGAGGGCCCCTGCGAGGGCGTGTCCTGGAGCAGATGAGGAAGACAGTCGCTGACCACAGGGTGTGCAGGGCATCAGGGACAGCACGGTTAGACACTCTTGCTCATCTCAACACCCTTGGAAACTCAGGGACCCTGACTCAAAAGCCCCAACCAGGGGCCTCATGGCACCCATTCACACGAGGAAACTGGGACTAGAATAGGGGCACAGACATCTCAGCTGAGGACACAGGTGCCCCCTCCCACCCTCTGACTTGGTTCTCCCTCCTTCCCGCTTCCTCCTGTGGCTGAGCTGGAGGCAAAGACAAAACCAGATGACACCAATGGAGATTTTCCTTGTGAGCTCCAGGTACCACGAGGCCCGTGATGTGACTACCCACTGGAGTAAACTCCATGCTCAGAGAACTGAGACTTATTTGACCAGATAAATTGGTACACTCCTGTAATCCAAGCTCTCTGAAGGCCACGGCAGGAGGATTGATTTTGAGGCCAGTCTGGGATCCAAGAGACGCCGTGTCAATCACACAGACCCATTACACATGCATACACTAAGCATTGTGGCTCCAGTGGGCGAACAAAGGTGAGAGAAGAGCCCTGTCCCCACCCTGCGTGCTTGGGGAGTAGCTGTGATCTTAAGCAGTACCCTAGGCCCCTCACGGGCAGTGGTAAGCCCAAAGGAGTGTAGTGAGGACAGACTGGTAAACTCTGTCAAGGGTGGAGGTGTGGTATGCTCAGTGAGGGGTTCCGGCCAGGAAGATGGAGCTCACCTTCTCTTGGGGGCCCTCCAGTTCACCGTCAGCGGGCGAAGACTCCAGGAGACCTGTGAGCAGAGGACTGGCAGGACTAGGCGCCCCCCCCCCAGCACCCTGGCCAGCCCCAGTCTGTCCCCTTTGGGATTTCCTAACTATGTCCAAGACTTACCCACAGGCCAGCTGTGAGTGTGGCGGCTTTCTGGAACCTTCCCTTCACTACATGACCTAGTGGCCCCTATGTTGAGAGGAACTATGAGCCCCTCAAAGCCCTCTGGGCATGCACTAGGCCCAGCTCAGGCCCAAGTACTTGGTGGGTGGGTGTGCCCATGTTTTATGAATGAATGAAGCCCCTCCCACTTTGGCAGCCCACCTTCAGTCAAAAAGTAGCTGCCGTCCTCCAGGATGTGATCTGGCAGGGTTTTGCTTGGGGAGCTGAAGAGAGAAGAGCTGAGTCCTAAGATCTCACTAAGGTAGTTCGTCACATGCCAGGTGCTGGTCTGGGAAGACCCCGAGGCCAGTGGGCTCCCTGAAAGGATCATGACACTCAGGAGTGTGATCATGACACTCAGGAGTGTGATCACCCCCAGTGCAGCTGGCTTTGAAGGGATAGTGTCCTTCACACTGTCATTCAGAGTCATGGTGGTATAGGACATTAAGAGGCACATTGCCTGGCAATATGTCAACCAAATAGGAAAGATCATCATTACCGTGTGCCAGAGCCAGCAGACTGAATGCAGTGACCCATAGCTCTGTGTTTAAAAGGTTCTATAGTGGCTGGCTCGTGAAGATAGGGATTGATTAGCAATGTCTGGCACAGCAATCAGGGGCACAGTGACGATAGGCAGAGTCTGTCTGCCATCCCTGTGTTTAGCAGACCCTCAACCTTCCTGCTCTTCTCTGCCATAGAAAAACCCTCTGGAGAGGGAGGTTCAGCAGCCCCACAGCCTACAAATAATCACCATGGGGGCTGTCCTCTGAGGTCCACGCAGGAAGCCAGGGGTCAGTGTCTGAAGCTTCTTTGTCTCTCTCACTGGGAGTGCACAAGAGTAGCTTCTGCCTATGAGAGTTGGAGTGAGAGGAAAACACAGGGCCCTGGGCTGACTCAGCTGTGACTTGTGCAGCTCACAGGGCCAATTCTATGCAACCCCAGGGAACTTAATCAGCTGGGGCTTCAACCCTCAAGGAGCTTCAGTCTTGTGAGATGCTGACAACAGAGGGGACCCTGTGGTACACTGTTGCAGAAGACCCGAGGGTACATAGGAGAGGGTGGTTTCCCAGGTAAATCAGAGAGGCAGATGCTTCAAGCTGAGGGCCCAGAGCCCCAAGCTCAGAGCGGGTAGTGTGGGGACCAGAGGTCATTTGTGCTGTTCAGTAGAAGGTTGGCAGTAAAAGCAAGAGAAGGCTGACATGGCCAGGCAGGTCACATTCTCCAATGCCAAGGAAGAGGTTTGGGCTCTACCTCAGGTCAGCCCCACTGATACAGTCAAGTTCTGTAATAGAGAAGCACTCGATGGATGAGAACAGGCTGGGAGGGGCAGAGAGGCAAGGAAGATCTTCATGGGAGCCTGCACCAGCCAGCATGCAGCTGGGCCAGGGTGCCATTCCTCATACGCCACAGACATCTCATCCCCAGCCACTGACACCCTGGGGTTTCCTTACCTGAGACAGGACTGTGCCCTGGTAAGGAGATAGGGCCTCTGAGCCCTGCTCTGAGCCTTGACGTCAATGTCAGGCTCACCATGCTGGGCCCCTGCACCATGGTCACCTAGAGGAGGGGTGTTCAGAATAAGGTGACTATGACTGTATCCCCAAGGATAACCCTGATCTTGTCTGTCCCTTACAGAGCCCTACACAACAAAGGAAAGCTATGGGTGAATGCCCCATGAGGAGAGAGGCAGTGCCATCCCATTTGGTGACATGTGCCTTGTTGCTAGGACTGTGCAGGACAAAATCTGTAAAGAGCACACAAATGTGCACAAACATGTACACACACAGTGGGGGCAGACAAGGAACACATGCAATGAAATAGTAAGTTCCTGCTGAGGAAAGGCACCAACTTGTGATGTCATAGGCAACACTGTTCTGAGCCATGTCCAGGAACACCAGCCGGGACCCTCCTCCATCACCTTCTGACAGGGGCGGTGCAGTTGTGGGGTGGGTGCCAGGGCTGAGGTCTCTTGGGCAGGTGGCACCTTTCCCGTTTTCTTCCTTCTGACCTGGATGTGCAGTGACCAGATTTTCAGGTTGGTCCAGAGCCAGAGAGCGTCGAGGCTTCTGAGGCCAGGTTGGGCGCTCTGAGAGAATAGAGACCTAGTCAGGTAGGGAACTCTTCTGCTCTGGGCTGTCACATTCCAGAGCATAGCCTGGCCTGGCCACTCACCAGCACCCCAGGTGTGCCCAGCTCCTCCAAAGGAGCTTACTGAAGCCAGGCAGTGGTGGCACTCAGGAGGCAGAGGCAGGGGCAGGCGGATCTCTGTGAGTTTGAGGCCAGCCTGGTCTGCAGAGCGAGTTCCAGGACAGCCTCCAAATCAATACAGAGAAACCCTGTCAGGGGTGGGGGGGTGAGGGGGTGAGGGGGTGGTGCTTACTGAGACAACTTTGTCTACAGAGCTCTGAGCTCCAACAGCATGATGCACAGTTGATGTGGTGTTCCACACCAGGCCAATGGCACCAGCATTCTGGGTGTATGGCGCGCACTTAGGAAGGTTCTAAGCACCTCAAGTAATTCCAATGTGCAGCCATGACTAGAAACCAGTGATTAGTTAGGCCACAGTCCCATTTCAGACTTTTGACACTGAGGCCCTTAAGGGGTTGGGAAGTGAGGGTGTGGTGGGACTGGACTAGAGCCAGAACTCTTGGCTTCTACACTTGGATCTTCCTACCAGCCCACCTCCCCTATGCCCTAGGTCAGGGACAGTAAATGATGACAGCAGCATCCTCCTTGGGCCTTGCAGAGCTTCTGATATGAGTACTACTTGGCAGTGTCTGTAACCTTGAGAGGGCCTGGACTGGTGCCTGTCCCTGTGAGGAAGAAATGACAGCCCAGAGGACAGCACGCCCCCCTAGGAAGCCTGGGAGTGGGCTCAGGCAAAGACTGGAGGGCCTGTCCCCGTGTGCTCCTATAGGAGGGGCCTACTCTGAGACAACAGCAGCCCCGTCCTGCCTCCAGAGACCACGCGCGTACCTGACACTCGGGTGAACTTCTTTCGGGGCCTCGAGCAGGTGCCCCAAAGGCATGACTTCGGAGAGCTGGAGGGGGTGGAGTGTCTCCGCCGGGTTGGGCCAGTAGATGGGTTCCGACCCAGTCCTGGGAGTGGAGAAGGGAGCAGATGAGAGCCCACTCTCCACCTGCACAGTCTTCTCCTCCCAGACAACCCTGGGGGCGAGAAGGGTTCCAGGCACACTTTACAAACAAGGAAACTGAAGTCTATGGCTGCTCAGCCAAGAGGTCAAAGGATAGGACAGGGAGGCATAGGAACACAAATGTGTCATCCGAGCACTTAGGAAGCTGAGACAGAAGGGTCATTGCAAGTTTGAGGCCAGTCTCGGTTATACAGCAATACTCTGTCTCAAAGATAAGACAAATGAACAAAGCAACAACAACAAAACAAAGAAAAGCAAAGCAAAGCAAAGCAAACTAAGCTGAGCAGGGTGCTCCCTGCTGCAGTCTTCTAAGGGTGCTCATCTCTGCCCTGTAGACCTCAAGCCCCAGCCTCTTCCTCCTGCCTGCGAGTTTCTCACCAGCCACTGGGCAGTGCTAGGTAGCTGTGTGCTGTCTCCACCATGTTGTTCTCTGTATTAACACATTTGATTCCCATAACACACAGGGGGGAACGTGCTGGTGGGCTCCCAATTTATAGATTGCAGGAAGGAAGCCCACAGGGGCTCCGGTCACAGCAGAGTCTGAATCAGCATCTGGCTTAGAAAGGGCATACACCAACCCACTCAGTGCCCTATCTCCTCCAGTCGCATTTGCTGCCCGTCCCAGACGTTCTGTTTCCTCTTGCCCACATGCTCTCGGTCAGAGTGGTTCTGCAGTTTGGCAGGGTTTCTGTGTGCTGTCCTTGAAGACCAAGCTCTCAGGCTTCCTCCTCCCAACTCCAAAGCAGTGTCCGTGTTTTGCTTTGTTTCCTTGAGAGTGGGTCTTGCTCTGTAGGTTAGGCTGGCTGGAACTGTCTGTGTGCCTAGCTGGCCTTTGCGTGCTGGAGTAGCAGGAGTGAGCCGTCACACCTCACTCTCCTACGGCGCCTTGCTTACCTGTGTGATGTAGTCATCTTCCCAGGAAAACGTGCTATAGACACATTGGAAGCAGAACTGCTTACCCGCAAACCCACCTCTGCCGTGGCTGCTGTGGAGCTTGAGCAAAGCCTTGGCCACATCAATGCTCCTCTGGAGGTACTGGATGTAGTGCAGGACACGCAGCAGGATCTCCTTCTGCACAGAGACAGGGCTGAGAGTGGGCACACTGCCCACCTGTCCTCTCAGCAACACAGGAGGCACAGGTAGCAGGATCATGATTTGGAAGCCAGCTTAGGATGCATTCTGTAAGACCCTGACTTGCACAAGGGCCGGGCCCTGGACAGTGTGAGACTCCCGGGGAACAGAGAAAGGAAGTGCCTCACAGCTTACCCTCCGTGCACACTCCAGCAGTCTCATTGGCAGAGATTCACCCATTCTGCTGTCTAGCCCTTAGCTTGTCCTAGAGAGCCAGCTGAAGACTAGGGCTGAACATCAATGGGGTTTGGAAACCTAGGGAGGCAGAGCTGAAATCTGACCAGGGCAGCCTGCCTCCTGGTCCCCAATATTGGCACATACTGCTCAGCTTCTGGCACCAGGCCCTCTGCTCATACTTACTCCCCTATCTGGTCTTCTTCTCACCTCTTCTCCCCACAAGCCCTCTCTCTAGTGGGCCTGATCCTCCTGTGAACTTCAGCATGGCCCCTTCCCTCCTGACCATCCTGCCCAGGCTGGGTCAGCTTCCCACATCCCAGCACTCTGTCCTAGCCCGGACTTCTCTCCACCTCCTCATCAGCCACACTGCTTGCTGTTATCTGTTGCCCTGTTCTTCTCTCCCTTTGACCTTGAGCTAGCTGAGGCAAGACATTAGCTAACTTATTTCCATATTCCAGAGGCAGAGGACAGAGAGGTCGCTTGGCCAGGAGCTTTTAAAGCAGATTTCTCACAGCACCCAGCAGGCAGATACTGCCTGCCCCACGCTGCCACCGAATACCTCTTGAGCAGCTACAGGAGATACAAAACTAAAACTAGAACACTCCTGAAATCCCAGTACTTAGGAGGATGAGGCAGGAGGATTACAAATTCCAGGACAATACAGGCTATATAGCAGAGTCCAGGGAGAGAGGAGAGAGAGAGAGAGAGAGAGAGAGAGAGAGAGAGAGAGAGAGAGAGAGAGAGAGAGAGAGAGAGGAAAAGGACTGAGAGAGCGAACCCTCCTGCCACCCTTCCAGATACACACACACACTTTTTAAAAGGCTCAGTCAATGCTTGAATAAGATTATCTTCAAGGGGGTCTCAAGGGATTGAAAGAGGAAAGAGTGCACCCAGGAGGAGGTAGATCTCTGAAGCTGTCAGTAGAGCACTGAGCAGGTGTCTTTCTTAGACTGGCATGCCTAACGCCAGGCTCGAAACAGTTACACAGAAGTCTTTGTAGCTGTGAAGAGATGTACACAAATGCTCCAAACAAAGGTGGTTGGATTCCATCCCTGATAAGATAGAAGGCTGTTTCTGTTTTTCTGTTTTGTATTTGAGAGAGTGTCTCACTATGTACCCCAGGCTGCCCTGGAACTGGTGATCCTCCTGCTTCAACTTCCCAAGTGCTGGAATTATAGGCATGGCCTCCCTACCTAGCTAGCAGGCTCAGTCTTGGTGCTTTAGGAACATGATCTGGCAGCTACAACTATAAGGCGAAACCTCAGAGGCCATCTCCAGTTATAACAGGTCTTAAATTGTCACAACAGAGAATTCATTCAACAAACCTCTACTGAACTCTGAGTGAATGAATGATTGAAGGCTCAGGCCTTTGGAATGATGTACTCTCATTCTCTTTCCCTGTCCCCAATCTCCCCACTCCCAGGCATTTCTGAACAATCTGTTCCTTCAGGAATTTCTCCTATTTTTTTTTTTTAAACAAAACAAACCACATAGGTTTTCGTAGTTGTTCTGTTTTGATGATTGATTGATTGATTGATTGATTGATTGATTGAATGAATGATTGATTGAGAGAGAGAGGTAGGGTTTCTCTGTGTAGCTCTGGTTGTCCTGGAACTCACTCTGTAGACCTTGATGGCCTCGAACTCACAAAGATCCACCTGTCTCTGCCTCCTAAATGCTGGGATTAAAGGCGTTCGCCACCACCACCAGGCCTATTTTGTTTTTAAATAGGATCTCACTATATAGATCTGGATGTCTCTGTAGTCCAGGCTGGCCTTGAGCTCACAGAGATCCACCTGCCTCTGCATTTGAGTGCTGGAATTAAAGGTGTGAACCACCATGCCCAGCCTTCTTCATGAATTTCTTAAACCAAAGGGTGAGCATGCCCAGGGGTAGAGAGCTGGTTCAGCAGTTAAGAGCATTTGCTGCTCTTGAGGAGGACATGGGTTCATGCAGGACAGGAGGCAATCAATCAGCCAGAGTGGTGGATGGGAACCTAAGACGCAAGGAAGCCACCCAATCAGGTGGACGCCTTCCTCCAGTAAGATGGACTGACTCCAGAGCCTGGCAGAGTGAAAAGCAGAGTGTACATTGGCCAGGGGCCAGGAGGGAACCCAGAGAGTGTGGAGGGGGCAGGGGTCCTGAGCCTGGGAGAGGATCCATGGTAGAGAAGTCAGCTGAATGGCTGGGGAGGGTAAATAAATGCCTCGGGGTAAAATGAGTCGATGCACAGGCCTGATGACCTGAGCTCCATCCCCAGGTCCCACTGTAGAGGAGAGAGCGGATTCCAAGACATGTGCACCCCTTTCTCTCTCACACATGCATTAATCATTTATTTTAAAGAGAGAGAAGTAAAGCAGGCAGTGGTGGCGCACACCTTTATCCCAGCACTCGGGAGGCAGAGGCAGGTGGATCTCTGAGTTTGAATTTCTCCTATTTCTCTGTAGCCTGGTCTACAGAGAGAATTCCAGGTCAGCCAGGGACACACACACACAGAGAAACCCTATCAAAACAAAACAAAACAAAAACAAAAGAGGGGAGTAGAAGGAAGGCAGGCCTGATGATACAGACCCATGATCCCCGCCACTCAGGAGGCAGAGGTAAAGATTCCAAGTTTAGGCCAGCCAAGACTACAAAGTGAGCTGAAGGCCAGCCTGGCAGTTTAGTGAGACCTTCTCTCAGGGGTCAGTAGAGTTCAATGAAGAGTATTATCTAGAATGCACGAGGCCCTGGGTTCAATGCTTGGTACTACAAATACGTTACTTATTTTAAATAGAAACATGAGAGCTAGAGCAAGAGAGTTGGGTCATCAGATAACAGCTCTAGCTGATCTTCTGTAGGACTCAGGTTCTATTCCAAGCACCCAAGGGTGGCTCACAACCACCTCCAGGGAATCCAATACCCTCTTCTGTTACAGTCACACATTCAGGGAAAACACCCATGCACAGAAAAAAAATTTTTTTAAATAACTTAAAGATTGAAAACAGACAGACAGCCCTAGCGATAATTCCAAAGGAGGTGGACATCTCCTCAGTCACAGAATATTAGACTCATTCCTTGAGGGCAGGAACTGTGTCTGTCTCATCCATGGCTTCCTAGACTCCTGTAACAGTACCTATACACACCAAATATGCAAATGCTTGAGGACATAGGAAAATTCTTCCACAGTCCCATCCCAGTCCCAAAGGCAGCCACAACCTAATCCCGTGCCTGTGAACAGGCTGTTTTACAGAGCAAGGGGATTTACAGATGTCGCTGAGTTAAGGATCTGGAGATGGAGAGATTACTTGAGATTACCCACAAGAGCCCGATGCAGTCATGAGGATCTTTGTAAGAGGGAGGCAGGCAGGAGGGTCAATGGTGGGAAGACCATTTAAGAGCAGAGGAGCCCTGAAGAGAGACTTTACTGATGGTTTGCAGGGGGTGTGAGGCCTTTGTAAGTTGCCAAAGGAAAAAATAATGCACTCTACTGAGTCTTTCTCTGAACCCAGGGCCTTGTGTGTCCAAGGCAAGCCTCTGCCACTGAGCTACCCTTCCCTGATCTGTTTACAGCTGTATTCTGAATCAAGGGCTCACTAAGCTGCCCATGCTGTTTTGAACTCACTCTGTAGCCAAGACAGACCTTGAACTTGCAATTCTCCTGCCTTAACCTCCCAAGTGCTAGAATGAAAAGCATGTACCACTAGGCCACACTTCCACCTTTCCTCTGTACTTCGCCCACACTCCAAGGGTGAAACCCAGAACCTTGCACATGACAGGCAAGAGCTCTGTTGATAAACCACAGGCCAAGACATTAGTTTTGTCCTGCAGTATTGTTTAGGAATCGAAATTATCTTTCCTCTTTTTATTTTATTTTTGGTTTTTTGAGACAGGGTTTCTCTATGTAGCCCTAGATGTCCTGGAACTCGCTCTGTAGACCAGGCTGGTGGCCTCTATTACAGAGATGGCCGGCCTCTGCCTCCTGAGCTCTGGAATTACTTACTCTTTACCTTTAATAACTGAGGACGATTGAGGAGTGTCAGGCAGCAGCTGTGAGCTGGGGCTCCTGCTCTGTGTGTGACCTCTGCCTACACTTTCCACTCCTAGTTCCCTTTGCCTCTTTCTCTGTGTCATGTGCATGTTCATGTGGGTGCCAGTGTGAACATACATGTAGAGGTCAGAGGTCATCTTCAGTGTCATTCCTCAGGCGCTGTCCACTGTGGGGGATTTTCCTCCCTCCCTCCCTCCCTCCCTCCCTCCCTCCCTCCCTCCCTCCCTCCCTCTCTTCTTTCTTTCCTTTCTTCTGTTAGAAACAGGGTCTTTCAATGTGACCTGAGCTCACAGGCTGATTAGGCTAGGTTGGCTGACCAATGCAGCATGCACTAAGGCACCTCATGGCATGCGCTTTCTGTGGGTTCTGGGAGGACTGGAGCTCAAGTTGTCATTCTTGAGTGGCAAGTGCTAACTGAGTTGTCTCCACCCCCTACCTTGTACCCTGACAGGCTGGGGTATAGCTCAGTGGCACAGCGCCTGCTGACTTTGGGTGAGGAACGGGCTTCTAAACAAAAGAGCCGCCAGAAAGACCAAGTTGTCAGTGAGGGGGCCTGCACAGACTTCCCAGGAGGCTGCCCTTACTCTGCTGTGACACTCCCCCCCCCTCCACCTCCGCTCCCTCAGGCCCCACACCTTGGTGTGCTTCTTGTTTCTGGTCTTCACAGTCACAGGGATCAGCAAGGCCAGCTCTTGAAGCTTGTTTGTGTGGTTCTTCTTATCCTTCCTGTTTGGGGACGAGAGCCAATTTTGGTTAAACGTAGGTTTTGGAGACAAGGTGATGTGATCATACTGCCTCAGCCTCTCCAGGCCAAGATGACAAGATGAGCCGCCACATATAGCTTTAAAGGTTTGCTACCTGCCCCCAAACCTTCAGTCTCAGGTCAAGGCTGACCCCTACCACCATTCTGGAACACCCATGACAGTCTCTGGCATCATCAGCAGGCATCATTTTCCTTTGTCCCTTAGACAAATGGGTCCCCAAATCTCGCCCACCCTCCACCTGCTTGTTTAACCCCCTGATCTTTGCATGGCCATCTTCAAACCCTCACAAGACTCTCAGCCTCCCATCTGGCCTCCTGCATTTTTGTTTCTGGGGCAGCAGGAACTTTTCTGAAACACCAATCTGACTCTGTCACCTCCTTGTTAAGGAGCATTTTGGGCTTTTTTGATTTGTTTGCGATAGGGTGGGCTCAAACTCAGCAGTCCCCCGGCGTTAGTCTCCCAAGGACTGGGCCTACAAGCCACTCACAGTGCCGCTCCTTTCTGGCCCAGCTGGCCTCTTTGGCCTCCTTTGGCTCTTCCGTACTGACTGACCCTCACTGCACAGGGTAGGTGAGCTCAATGTCCCTGCAGTCCCAGGCACTCTGGAAACTCTGTGTGTGCTTGCTAAAGGCAACTTCCAGGGCCTAATCCCCAGTTGCATAATTCATGAGGTCCCCATGCTGGCACATACACAGCGCCACCCCTCCCTCACTAAGCAAAGCCATAAAGATGAGGGCTTCCTCCCCCACATTACACCACTGCTCACAGGGCTCCTGTGGGGGCTCTAGCACCTGTCACCAGCTCTGCTCACACCTTCCTCAGAAGCTTCAGTCACCAGCTCTTGTACCCTGTCCACACCAAAGCAGCCCTTCAGTTAGGTCCAGTTAGGGAGGCAATGCTGCCCCCCCCCCCCCAGGCTTGGTGCTTGGTGCTGAGCCTCACATGGAGAGGGCGGGGTTTCTCCAGGCCCTACCATGTGAGAGACCTTCCTAACCAAACTCCAAATTTCCAGAAGTCTCTGTCTGGGCTGAGAATGTGACTCAGTGGTCCTAAACTTCACCAGTGAAAGCCAAGCCAGGCAGGATGGCAGGCCTGTTCTGTTATCCCAGCATTTGGGAGGTGTAGCAGGAGGCTCAGGAGTTCAGAGTCACCCTAAATTACACAGTGATTTTTGCAGTTAGCTGGGCTACATGAGACCCTTTCTCAAAAATAAAAATAATGTAAAACTAAAAACCCAAACCCAAACCAAAACAAAACAAAAACCACCAAACCTAAATTAGCAGTGAGAGAGCTATGGGTGTGGCTCACTTGCCTAGCCTGCCTGAGGTGCTGGACTCTATTACAAACACGAAGAAAAGGAAGGAAGGAAGGAAGGGGATGGAGAAATGGCTCAGTGCTTGGCAACCCTGGGCTGCTCTTCCAGAGGTCCCAAGTTCAATTCCCAGCAACTACATGGTGGCTCACAACCGTCTGTAATGGCATCTGATGCCCTCTCCTGGTGTGCATGAAGACAGGTCACTCATAAACATAAAATAAATAAATATTTTTTTTTTTTAAAGAAGCAAAGAAGAAAAGGAACAAAAAAGAGGGATGGGGGTTGTTGGTGGTGGCAAATGAGGGCCTGGAAGTTTTCCCTGTGTGGAGGCACTTGTGACAAGCCTGGTGACCTGAGCTCCATCTGTGGAGCCTACACGATAGAAGGTAGAAGGTAGAAGGTAGAGCTGACTCCTGGAGTTGTCCTCTGACCTCCACACACAGTGTCACATCCCCCTCCCTCCCATAGATAATTCCTAAATGTTAAAAACGTCTTTTTCACCCATCCATTCAGTGATTAGTTAGCAAGCACCTCCTGTGTGTCAGGAATTATGAGGGACAGGGACAATGTGTGTCAGGAATTATGAGGGACAGGGACAAGAGCATAAAGAGCAAAGAGTTCTTCTGCAGCTGAGGGTATAGTCAGAAATAAGGACTCAACCATGGCCACACAAACATAAAACACCGACTTAGATCAGAGCGAGCTATGTAAAGCTCGAGGGGGACATTACAAAAGAAAATGGGGGCCACTTGCTTAATAATCAAGAGCCTCAGGGTAGGGAAAGCAAAGCATTAAAGTCATCGTTTAGGTCTTTTTACTCTGTGTGTGTGTGTGTGTGTGTGTGTGTGTGTGTGTGTGTAGTGCGCGCATACATGCGCACAGACATGTGAGTGTGTAGAGGCCTGAGGTCCAAATCTAGTGTCTTTCTGAGTCACTCCCAACCTTATGTTTTCAATCAGCTCTTTCTCAACCTGGAGCTCCCTGATTTAGCTAGACTGGCTGGCCAGTAAGGGAGGCCCAGGGACCCTCCTGCCTCCACGTCCCCTGAGCTGGGATGACAGGGATGTGCTGCGCACCTGCTTTCCCATGTGGGATCCAGGGGATCAAACTCACACCCTCATGCTTTGCCGGCAAGCACTTTGTCCACTGAGTCATCTTCCAGACCTTAGTTATTTATTTGTTTGTTTGTTTGTTTGTTTTTCCAGCCCTTGAGAGTGTGCGGCAGGAGGACTGCTACGAATTTAAGGCTAACCCAGAACAGAGCTAACCCTTGTCTCACAGAAACTGAGAAAAGAGGGTACAATCATTTCTCAGAATTATTTAGGAGTTGGGGATGATGAGTAATGAGGCCCAACATCCCATCCCCTCCTGCTAGTAGTACCTCAATTGTTCTCTGGGCAGCTTCTCCTCTAATCTCCGTTCATATTGTTCAGAGAGGCTGACCCTATTCCCCCTTGAAAGGGAATGCAGAAGCAAGGTCCATCTAAGAAGTCACTGTGATGACTAACTCAATGAGACTTGAAGAGCTCAGGCAGGGTGGTGATCAAGGATATGGACTTGGGCAGCTGGAGTCATCTTGCCCTTCCCTAGGGAGGGTCTGCTTGATAAGAAAGATAGAGCCAAGGCAAGCAAAGCCCCAGCAAAAACATTCAGTCCTTGCCTGGGACCACCATGTCCTGGTACTCCTGAATTTTTGTTCAAATGTTCCAGCAAACATCCTTCTATGCCTAAGCTAGTTTTAGCGATGTTTCTACCCTCTGCAACTAAGAGTCTTTATTATTATAAAGATCCCTTGTCTAGAAAGGGGGAAACAAGAGCCTGAACGGTGGATGACTAAGACTCCAGGAAGCAATGGGCTATGGGATATACGATACTTCACTTTCCTCATGGTGTTCTTTCTGAGCATAGCACCTATATAAAGGGCAAGAGCAAAGGAGGTGCCTAATGTTAATGAAGAATGAGGAGGCTTGAATGGACATCCAGTGAAGGAGGTGCCTAATGTTAATGAAGAATGAGGAGGCTTGAATGGACATCCAGTGAAGGAGGTGCCTAATGTTAATGAAAAATGAGGAGGCTTGAATGGACATCCAGTGAAGGAGAAACAGTAAGATGAACTCACTGCTTTTAACCCTCAATCTGCTATATAAGTACCCCTTTTCAGACTCCTACAGCTGAGATGTAGCTCGGTAGTAGAGGATTACCATCATGCATATGTCTCTAAGGGCCATTCCCTCTCATGTCCAGCACTCAAAAGATTCCTAACATTTACAACTATTTAATGGGTGGTGAATAAATGTGTGAATAAAAGAAAGGACATTTAAGAACCTCAGACTTAGAGGGGCTGGAGAGATGGTTCAGCAATCAAGAGCATTTGCTGTTCTTACAGGGGATCTAGGTTGCAATCCCAGCACCCACAAAACGGCTCACAACTCTGTGTACCGCCAAGTCTAGAGAGATATGGTGCCCTCTCCTGGCCTCCACAGGCACTGCATGAACAAAACAAAACCGAAATTTAAAAAAAAAAAAAAAAAAAGTGAGCATCAGAATGTGGATGTGGTATAGTTTTGGTACTTCACACCACAAAGACCTGTGTTCACACCCAGCACTGGAAAAACAAGCAAACAGAAAACCCCAAGAACATCAAAGCCTGAAATCTCCTCAGAACCCTCTCTGGGAAATGGTGGGAATATTCCCATCAGCTTCTTTGTCAGGTGTGTAATGGTTACTAGATACAATCAAAGGGCCAAATAAACAATCTGGAAACAGTAAGTGTTTAGTAACATTGTGTTGCTACTATTATTTCCATCCAGTCTGTACTGGGGGGGGTGTGGGTGGGAGGACCATTACCTGTCAGTAGGACTCAGAGAACCAGCTCTCAGCTCATCAGGGAAATACATGTATCTGCCGGAACCCAACATCTGCACAGAGAGAATCAAATTATTAGTGACCTTCAGGACTCCAAACTGAACGGGGCAAATAATGCACACCCTTGCCCACCCCCATGGTGCACCTTTAAGAGCATCCAGAGATCCTAAAATTAGATCATAACTATGGGCACAAGAATCCAAATTAAAACCCTAAACTCTAAATACGGAATCACAAATCTCAAATGTTAAATTTAAGCTCCTAAAATTTGTATCTAAAACTGAAACCAGCAAATTCCTGGACATGGATCTCAGAATTGAGACACCAATAATGGGATGCCAAAGGCTGAAATAGAACCATCTAGTCTGAAACCTGTAGCTTGAGGCCTCTAGAAAGGGGTAACAGGTGGGGGTTGAGACAAGGTCTGTCTATGTAGCTTGGGCTGTCCTAGAATTCACTATGTAGATCGGGCTGCTCCTGAACTCAGAGATTCACCTGGCTCTATCCCTCCCAGCTAGATGGTGATATTAATTGGAGAAAACTGACTTTAAAATCCCAAAGTGAGTTTTCCAGGGGACTTGGATTTGACTCCTAGCACCTACACGTTGGCTCACAACTGTCTCTAACTCAGGTTCCATGGGATCTGATACCTTTTCCTGATCTACTCCAATTACATACATATATGCAGGCAAAATACACAATTTTTTTTTTTAAAATTAACCCCAAAGTGAGCTAGGCTTGGCAGTTCATGCCTTTAATCTCAGGACTCAGGAAACAGAGGCAGCCAGAGTTCTCTGAGTTCCAGGCCAGTCAGGGCTACATAGTGAGACCCTCTCTCAAAAAACAATAAATAAAAAAAAAAAAAAAAGAAAAGAAAAAGAAAAAGAAAGAAAGGAGAGAAAGTGCCATTATTAAATACATAAAATCCCAATGTGCAAAATTTGACTATTGACCCTCAAATAGGACCCTAATCCTATATCAAGATCAGAAACCACACCTTTTTATTTATTTTTTTCTGACGGGGTCTTGGCAGACTTTTTCTAAGCTCAGGTTTTTGTAGCTCAGGCTGGACTCCAACTCACGCAATATTATTATGTGTGAATTAACACACCCAACTCAAGCCACAAGCCTTCACGCTGAAAAGCCGAAATTCTATAATAGGAAGACTACTCAGGGTCCTCCAAAACAAAACTCACCCCCCCACACACACACGTGTCTCATGTCCTACAGTAAATATCTGCGGACTGCAAACTGTCCCTACAGATCCTTGAGTTGTCATCGTCTTAGAAACCATAGATCTCACGAGTGCATCCCGGTGGGACCTAGAACTCTGGATCGGCGCCTGTACTCCCTCACTCAGTGGGTAGGGGGACAACTCGAGGGCTCGGAAATTAATTCTCAAAGCCCCAAACTGCGCCCCACCCCCAGATGCCACTTTCATCCCTCAAACGTCAGTCTCCTCCACTGACACCGGAAAAGCCCCAGCCCTGTCAAGTTAGACCTCTGGAACCCCAGATCTCCCGCCTTGAGGTTCCAAAAGCCGAGCCTCAGAGCGCAGGGCCACGCGGATAGAACTTTCCAGAAGTCACTGCAGCGTTCGCCCAGGCGCGGCCTCGGAGCTGCCTCGCGCGCTGAGGTCCCGATGCACTCCGAAGCTCCGGGGGAGGAGCCCCGGCCGCCAGGGGCGCCTCTGGGGACTGCAGGCTCCGCGCTACCCCGGGCCGGCGGGACACCCGGGCATCCTCCGCCCCACGCGCGCTGGCCACCAGCACCCGCCTCGAGACTTGCAAAACGGCGTTACGGCTTGACCTCGGTGCTGTCGCCGGGCCCACGCCCGGGCCGCCCGGCGTGCGAGGACGGCAGCTGCGCGGGTCCCAGGGCCGCGTGCTCCGAGCGGGGACTGGCAGGGCGCGAGGCCGTCGCCCGCCCGAGCGCCTGAGGCGAGGCCACGCCCCCTCCGCGTTCCCGCCACGCGCTGCCCGCCGGAAGCACTGGAGGCGTTGAAAAGGGGCAGGGCGGGGAGCGGCCCGTGCGCACGCGCACTGGCGGCACGGCGCCGGCCCCGCAGCGCGGGCACGTGCTCCTTTCCCGCGCCCGCACTGCCGACCAATCAGCTCTTGCCCCACTGCCCGCCTTCCCCTCGGGCCCCGCCCCCTCGCCTGGCCCCGCCCCCTGGCCCTTTCCCCTCGGATGCGAGGTGTCCGCACTCCCCCTGCTGGCCCTCCCGTGCCCCCGCCCCACCCTTCCCCGTCAGTGCGCAGCTCATGGAAGACACTGGTGGGCCAGGCACCTTGTGCAGGCCGACAGCTTTGCCAGCTTCCCTTCAGATGAACTCTTACAGACCTGGAGGAGAGGACACTTACTGTAAGGTGCAAACAAAGTAACCTTTCTTTGTGTCTGTGCGTGGGGTCAGGGCCTGCTATGCAGCCCAGGCGTGCACCAGCAAAACTATACAACTGTTTTATTTCTTTTAATATTATTATGTGTACATGGGTGCGTGTCGGGGGAGGTATGTGCATATCAGCGCAGGTGTCCCCAGAGGCCAGAGGTATCATACTCCCCCCTAGAGCTGGAGTTACAGGCAGTTCTGGGTGCTACAAGCAAATCCAGGTTCTCTGCAAGAGCGGTATGTGCTCTTAACAGCTGAGAAATCTTTCCAGGCTTATTTGTTCATCTTTATTTTTTTGACATAGGGTCTCATAGCCTTGAACTCAGTATGTAGGTAGACCAGGCTGGCCTCAAACTCACAAAGACAATCTCCGTCTGCCTCCCGAGTGGTGGGATTGAAGGCGTGTGCCACCACGGCCATCCCAAACTGCATTTTTAAAAGCTTTCTTGGGCTGGTAAGATGGCTCTGTGGGCAAAGGCCCCTGCTGCCAATCCTCACGTCCTGTGCCCCATCCCTGGGACTCGTGGGAGGGGGAGATCAACTCCTGAAAGTTGTCCTCTAACCTCTGTTGATATCCTGGCTGCTCCCTCTCCCCGGGTCCTGGGCAACCTGGCCCTGTTCCTGCTCCCGACTCCTCTCCTTCTGCCGCCCCAGTGGTTTCTCCTCAGCACCCACCTGTCACCGCACGCCAGCCCTCTCCGGGCCTGCGCCTTCTCCTTAGGGAAACTTTCCTGGTCGCAGGGCCTCTGTCATCCTCGGGTTCTTGACCCAGCCCGGGGTGGATCGTCTCCAGGAGACCTTCCCTCGCACAGGGATCTGTCTTTGACAGGCGATCACGCCTCACTGACAGCTCAAAGGCTGTGAAAGGCTGCGTGGCTGCATCGTGCATGCGTTAGGCGGCTGCATAACGACGCTGCATGCAGAGGCCCCTCGGAGCCGGGCCAACCGCAGCTCCATGACTCCAGTGTCAGGGACCCCAACTGCCGAGCCTCGTCCTAAACTGCTCCCTTTCCCTGTAATAACAAGCGCCTCCCACCTGTTCTTGCTCGCTCTCTTTCCGTTTCTGCTCCCGATTGGTCAGCATCTACCCCTCCCTTCGCTCCCTTTCCCGGTAAACTCCGCGTGGGTTTGTTGAGTTTGGTGGATGGTGCTTCATCGCCCAAAGCTGCAGCAGAGAGCAACATCCACACTCACATAAGTAAAATAAATAAAAGCACATTCTTCTATACATGAATATGGGAATCGTGTGTGCACGTGCGTGCGTGCGTGCGTGTGTGCGTGTGTGTGTGTGTGTGTGTGTGTGTGTTCAGACATTCTCTAGACACCTAGCTATGACAAGTACCTGGGGTTAACTATCTCAGCTCAGAGTGCTTTCCAGTAATGCTGTGGACAGAGAGCCTTAATCTATGTTCACCTTAACTTCTAGAAATTTGGGCTAGCTCTTAAGCAGGGTTGCCCAAAGTGGTCAAAAATCACGAACTATTCACTCAAGGTACACAAGGAGTCCTGCTCTTCTGGAGGTTCTGCTCTTCCTGGGATATGAACGGTCTCATCGTTCCTGGGCTTTCTTCCCTTGTTTTTCTTATTTGTGAGTTGGGAGGTGTGGTAGGCAAAAGTGGGGTGTGAGATGGAGGTGAAGAATGAGAGGGAAAATTTGGAAAAACGCATATATTATCAATTGTTAAATAACATAAATAAGTCAATTTTTTCCTATTCTTTATTAACTCTGCATCCCTCACTAACAGTCCCTTCAAAATAGCTTCAAGTTCCTTCTCAAGGGCCTCGGGCCAAAATGGAGACGGCTGGACTCCATTTCCCAGAGAGCTTCGCGGGTGAATTTTCTGCGCCTGCGTAGCTGTGTGCCCTTTGCCTCCTGGGAATTTGAGTAGTTCTAGTTCTCAACCCTTCTTGTTTGTTTCCGACTCCGCCTTCAAGGTACCGTGCTGCATATTGGGAGCTGTAGTCCGTGACCGCCCGTACTCCAATTCCCAGCGGGCTTCGGGGCGAAAACCCGGAAGGGGAGGCTGGAGAGGAGCGAGTGGGGGAAACCCGTGTAGTCGAGCGAGCTGCAGCGCGGCGAGATGGTGAGAGCACCGAGCTGGGTCCTGCGGGTGTTCGAGAGTATGGGCGGGTGTTCGGGACCCGGGTTCGAGAGGAAACAAAACTGAAGCTAAAGAAAGGGTTGGGCGAGGGGAGGTCGCTGTGGGTGGGGATTGAGAGGAATGGGAGCCCGAGGGAGTAGAAGAATGGGGGCTAGGGAGGGGTCTTGGGGCTGGAGAAAGGGTCGAGCTTTGGAACTGACTTGGCTGTTAAAGGGATTCGGAGCTGGGGGACTGCGGCTCCGGGTTGGAGCCTGGCTGCACATCAAGGCAAGAGACCCTGGAGTCGGTAATTTCGAGAGATGTTAGTTAGCCTGGTGTACCTGGGAGCAGGGGCTAGAAGAGTTCAGGGAGAGGCTGACCGCGGGTGCAACTGGGCTGAGTTCTCTCGACTGCGAGGTGGGGCGGCAAGGCAAGTTGAGGTGGGAGGTAGAAGTCAACGAGGGTGCAGGTTAGCTTCTAGGACCAGGAGGCGTTGTGGGGTGCATGAGTTTGGGAACGTGTCTGTCGGTATCTTGCCTTAATCTAACCAGAACTGATAAGCAGGACAGTCACGGAACTCTGGGTCCGTAGAGACCACCTTTAGCATCCTTCCAGCCCCGGTGGGATCTAGACGAATAGTGGTTTGTCCAGCTTTGATTCCTCATTCTGCCCCTCCTTTGTGACCTAAGCAAGTCCCACTCTGTAAGCCTCTGTGCCCTTATCTGTATGATGAGAACAAGCAGGCCACTGTGAAGATAGCGAAAGGGAGGCTCGGTAAAGACGATACTTTTGGTAGGAAAGTTAAGTCGCAGCCTCAGAGATTGTAGGTGGGAAGCTCCGGTCCCAGGAATGTTGACTGGGTTAGAGTTGCTTGTTAATAGAGTCCCTACTTTTCAGCTCAGCCCTCAGACATTTCCTCAAAAACCTGACAGTAGTCCCCTCCGTCCCCACCCCCTACTGCCAGCTTTTCAAAACTGCCTGATCTTGGTTTTAGCTGTTTGTATGAACTTACTGGATTCAGGTAGGTAGTGCCTCTTAGGTGTAGGTGCTCCGTTGTATAGAAATGAAGCAGAGGTACTTTTTTGTTGATGGCCAGCATAAATGGAATATGTAGAATTGCCGTCCAGGTCAGAATCTGCTTTCCTTCCTTTAATGCAGTCCCTCCCCTTGTAGTGAAGTAAGAGAGTGAGTGAAGGAAGACACGGCCGCAGCAGCTGTCAGACAATTTAATTCTTTCCGGTGACCTGGGGCAAGTCTTTGGACTCTACAGCTCTTAAATGAGATCCACGAGCTGGGTAGGCTGGAGGGTTTAGGGAGATAACGTTTGGGAAGTACGTAGAGTAAGTGCGCGGTACACGTGTGTTGTCTTGAGACCTATAAGACCCACTTCGGAGCTCGGGCTGGCCTCTGTTGATCTTCCTGCCCCAGGGTCCAGAGTGCTGAGATTATCACCCGGCCCAGATACTGTTTGTTGTTGTTTGAGGGTCTCGTGTATCCCACGCTGGCCTCAAACTCTCTGTAGCCGAGGATGGTCTTGGACATCTGATCCTCCTGCCTTCGCACTCTGATTTCTGGGATCATAGGGATCCTGGTTGATGCTGCACTGGGAATCGAACCCGGGACTTTGTACATGCTAGGCAACCCCTCTACCAACTGAGCCGCATCACCAGTCCATGATTTTGTTTTTAAAACCAATGGGAATCATCAGATGAAGAAGATGGGAGAGGAACCAGTGAGGGAGCACTGGGCATGCTGTCCCGTCACTCTCAAGTCGCCCCCCTTTTCCTGACCTCTCTAGTTCCACCTTTCCTGCCCCCTATTCTTGGGTGCCTAAGTCTAAGCAAGACTCCCAGAAAGGTGCTCAGAAACTCAATCTGTCTCCACCTAAATATTTATAACTCACTTGCCCAGTCTGGCCCAATTCCCAAGTCTTCCAGTGAGTAAGAAATACTGCTGACAACCAAGTTAGGGTGTTGTTTGTTTTGATTTTTGTTTTTTTGTTGTGTGTGTGTGTGTGTGTGTGTGTGTGTGTCCTCTAACATTTTGGTCAGGGCAGAGAGGGGGCTCCCTTAAGGAGTTTAGCAACGTTGTAATTCGCTTTCGACTTTTTATTTTGAAATCTTTTGTGTATTTATGTGTATGGTATGCGGAACAGTTGTACTTGGATGGTTACCCAGGAACTGGAGTTACCTGTGGTTGTGGGCTTCCTGATGAGGGTGCCGGGAACCGAACCTTTGACCTCGGGAAGAGAAGCTAGCACTGCCCAGCAGTGGTAGGCAGGCTGGCCTCTGCCCTCCAGGGCTCCCTGTTTGCATAATTGCCACGGCTCTGTCCTTAGTACTGGGGGCGTTCTGTTCAGGTTTGAGGTCCCAGTTCCTCTGACGCCTGCCAGTGTCACCCGTTCCTGCTCGCTGCCTTGCCTTGTCTTATTGCCGTGACCTACAGGGATGTGTGTCCTCTCCTATCCCATGCCCGAGAACGCACAGCATTGTCTCTCCACTCTTTTCTTTTTCTAGACAGGGTTTCTTTGTGCAGCCCTGGCTGTCCAGGAACTGGCTCTGTAGGTCAGGCTGGCCTCGAACTCAGAGATCCGTCTGCCTCTGCCTGCCAGTGCTGGGATTAAAGGCGTGCACCACCACCTGGCCTCTCCACGCTTTCTTAAATTATCTGGACACCTATTGGTTTAGGGTAAAGTGGAACACCTCTCACTTGTCCCTGTCCCTAAGTGTTATAGCTGGGTGAACTGACACTTTTCCCCATGAAACAGGGCCTCATCATGTAGCACAGGCTGGCCTCAAACTTTTGGTCACTCTGTCCCAGCCACTCCTGTGCTGGAATTGTAGGCCACGCGTGCTTGTTGTTTTTTTTTTTTTTTTAAACCAAATGAGCACAGTACCTGGATCCTGTGATCCTAGGCCTTGGGAAGCAGAAGCTGGAGAATCAACATTAGCCTCAGCTACATAGTGAGTTCAACATCGGCCTGGACTACACGAGACCTGTCTCAGAAGGTGTGTGTGTGTCTCTGTACTCGCAGCAGTAGGGTTACAAATATAACGCCACATGCCCTACTTCTTTTTATGTGGCGGTGGGGATGAAGCCGAAGTCCTCATACTTGCCTGGCAAGATAGATTATTTGTGCTTACGTGTTTTGAGTGTTGGCCTGTATGTACGTATCTATGTATGTCTATTCCATGTCCATGTAGTGAGGCCACAAGAGAGCGTCCTGTCTGCAGTAACTGGAGACACAGATGGTGCTGAGACACTTGTGAGTGCTGGGAACTGAACCTGGGTCCTCTGGAAGAGCAGCCAGTGAGTGCTCTTAACCTCTAAGCCAGCTCTCCAGCCCTGGCCCTTCCCTGATTTTTAAAATTATTTATTTTATGTGCATTGGTGGGTATGCCTGTGTGAGGGCGTCAGATCTTGGAGCTATAGACAGTTCTGAGCTGCCATGTCCATTCTGGGAACTGAACCTGGGACCTCTGGAAGAGCAGCCAGTGCTCTTAACCACAGAGCCGTCTCTCCAGCCCCCCTTCCCTGATTTTGTAAGACAGGGTTTTAACTCTGTAGTCCTGAACGGCCTTGAGCTCTCCAGGATCTTCTTGCCTCCGCTTCCAGAATGCTGTTTTCAGGCATTTAACGTCACATCTACCGCTGAAACGATTGTCGTCATTGTTGTATTCCATTGTGACACCATATTACTAGTCGGGGTGACAAAGCTATCTCACTCCTGAAAGCACAGCTTTTCTAAAGTGTTTGGCTTCATATAGGGAAGGATTGCCTCATATCTTCATAACTGCTAGATTCCAGATCATAAACTCACTTTCCATCCAACCCGGCCCCTCGCCTGTGGTTTGTTTCCACCTGGAAACTGCCCTGCCGTTGTGTTTATTTCCCCTTTATCCAATTAGTATGTCAGCCCCTTGAGGACAGGATTTCTGCCTCCTGTTCCTTGTGTGTCTCCAGTGCCTGGAACCGCACCTGTCACAGTGTAGGTTTAGTTTTGAGAAGGATCTCACTGAATAGCCTGGCTAGCCTGGATTCACTGTGTAGATCAGGCTAGCCTGAAAGTCACAGAGATATTCCTACCTCTGTCTGGCCCAAAGTGCCAGGACCAAAGGATGCACTGCCATATCTGGCTACAATACAGGTTTTTTTTTTTTTTTCTTGTCGTTGTTGTTGTTTGGTTGGAGACAGGTTTCTCTGTGTAACAACAGCTCTGATTGTCCTGGAACTCACTCTGTAGACCAGGCTGGCCTCAAACTCAGAGATCTGCCTGCCTCTGCCTCCCAAGTGCTAGGATTGAAGGTGTGCGCCACCACGCCCAGCCTTGTTTTTTAATGTGTATAGATGTTTTGCCTGTATATGTCTGCACAGTATGTGTGCAGTACCCTGAGAGGCCAGAAGAGGGCACTGGATCCTCTGGAACTGGAGTTGCAGGCAGTTGTGAAGTACCAGGTGGGAGCTGGGACCTAAACATGGGTCCTCTGTAAAAGCAGCTAGTGCTCTTAACCACAGAGCCACCTCTCCAGCCCCTACAATGTAGGTCTTTATAAACATCTGTTAAATGAATAAGCAAGGCTCAGGACCCATCAGTAAGGGGCGTGTCTCCTGGTTTGGTGTCTGTGATGATTCCTGGGGATCAGTTTCATTTCAGAACATGAACTAAAGAGGACTGCTCTGAGATGATGACACACACCTGTGATCCCAGCGACGAGGAGGCTGAGGCAGGGGAATTTCTGGGAGTTCAAACCCAGTCTGAATTTATAGTGACTTTCCAGGCCAGCTTGAGTTGCATGGGGAGACTCTGTCTCAAAAACAATGACATATTTTATGTGTATGGTGGTTCTGCCTGCATATATGTGTGTGCACTGTGTATGTACCTGGTGCCTGCAGAGGCTAGAGAGGGCACCAGGCCCCCGGAACTGGATGGAAGGGCACGTGTGAGCCACCAATGGGGGTGCTTGGGAAATGAGCCTGGATCCTCAAGAGCCATCTCTCCAGGACCATGATTTACTTACTTACTCATTTCTTTTCTGGGGATGGAATTCAGGACCCTCTGCCTACTAGATAAACACTCTAGTACTGAGCTCCACCGCAGTCCCTCATTGGTGGATTCTAAGCAAGTGCTGTGTTGCCGGGCTACACCCTCACCGTTTTAGGAGGCAGGTCTCCCCAGGCTGGCTTTGAACTTGTGATCCTCCCTCCCTCAGCCTCCCAAAGAGCTGGAATTACAGATGTGGTCATCAGGCTGGCTTTGAAGTTGTTTGTAATAATCCTCAGGGCAGAGCTATCTAAAGCTTTGGACATCTAGAGATCCTGAAAGCAGACAGAACAGGCTAGGTGACCGCCCTGAGCCCGTTTCTCCACCTCAAGGGTGTCAGACAAGCTGGTTAGCTCTCCATGCCTCAACCTTAGCATTGTAGGATGAACGTGAGGGTCGTATGATAGTTGAACCTCAGGGAGAGAAAGGAGAGCTGACCTGTTAGGCCAAAAGCTGGGGGTGGAGAGCCCAGATCAGCTAGGTTTGTAGACCCCTGAAGTGTCCAGAGAGCTACTCAGATCCAGGATAGCTGCAAGGAGAGATCCTAGCCTTCTTGAAGCAAATGCACGGGGCTGATCGTTGCCACTGAGCAGTGACAGGGGGCAGGTGTTAGAGGTGGGGTGGTGGTGGGCAGAGCTCAAGGACAGCCCGGGAAGGCCCCCAAGGGGGTAGATGGGATTCTCATGGACAGCTGGCCCGAGTAGCCAGCTACTCAGATGTCTCTAGTAGTAGAAACGTAAAAGTTGGCCAGCAATGAGGTCGTCCGCTTCAAGAAGGCAAGCAATAGGGAAAGAAGAGGCATGCGGGCCAGCTGAGCCAGCTGTGGTAGTGCACACCTGTCAGTCCAGTCTTGAGACTGAGGCAGGAGCATCCTCAGTGAGATGAGCTTGTGCTGCATAGTGAGACAAAGGGAAGTGCCAGCCTTCAGCTTTCGTTGTAATAAGGGGGCAGACAGCACACTTTATAAGCAAGGTGCTTGGTGATCACAGTAAGGAGAAACCCACTGAGGGTTGAGTTCGTGTTGTTTGGGCAGTAGCTGTGAGCTCGGATCAAAGGCCTCCCCGGGCAGTTCCCAGCCAGCCCTGAAGGAGGCAAAGGGTGAGCCCCGAGGGCAGGTGAGGAACAGCATTTCAGACACGTAACAGCCTGAGTGTGATGGCCTGGAGGACAGTGACACAGGCCACGGATGTGAGCAGTCTGCACAGCATTGCCTCAGAGCTCAGGCTGGCCTGGAGAGGTAGCTCAACATTAAGAACATGTGTTGCTCTTGCAAAGGGCCTGAGTTTGGTTTCCAGCGCCAACTCTAGCGTCAGGGGATCTGACCTCTTTTGGCCTCCTTGGGCTCCCTTACCCATGCACGTATCCATACAGACACTTTAAAATAGAAGGTCTTGGGCCCATTTTAGAAAGGAAGAATGAACACAGTGTGTTGAGATGGCTTAGTTGGTAGAGTGCCTGCTTCTAAACACAAAGACCTGGGTTTAGGTCCCCAGCACCCACCTCAGCTGCCGGGCACATCTGTAACCCCAGCACTGGAAACATGGCAGACAGAGACATTCGGATTAGATTCCCATTGGCCACCTAATCTAGCTACTACTGAGCTTAGGTTTCAGTGAGAGATCCTGCCTCAAAAAGCATGTGCAGCCTGTGGTGGCGGTGGCGGTGGCGGTGGCAGCGTTGCATGCCTTTAATCCCAGCAGTCCAGAGGCAGTAGGCCTGGTCTACAAAGTGAGTTCCAGGACAGCCAGGCCTGTTACACAGAGAAACCCTATGGGCGGAATTTTCTGTCCCACCTAATTCCATAGCCAGTTAGTCCCAAATAAACACTCAGAGGTTTATATTAATTATAAACTGTTTGTCCAATGGCTCGGGCTTCTTATTGGCTAGCTCTCTCTTAATTAATAACCCATTTCTATGAGCACACAGATGGACATATCCCCCATCAAAACCCTGTTTTAGGGCTGGGGGAAAAACTCCTGGTGTTGATCTCTGTGCACTACACACACTCACTTGCATTGCCAAGCACACTGACACACTCCCACACAAATACATTCATATGCCATACATAGACCCCAGCTAGACATAAAAATGAGACACACCAGTTGTGGAGGGGGCTTGGGCTCCTGTGAGTAAGAGGCTGAGCCGGGAACAATCAAAGAGTTTGAGGCCAGGGCAGATTATATAGTGAGATCCTAGAGAGAGAAGATATGGGAATTAAATGAGCTAATTTCAAGTGCTGTGCTGAGAACCCAATAATGTAGTTATGCTGCCTAGGGGGAGGGGAGGGGGAGCCCCTGTGAGCTATTTCTGCTGAGTTCTATGCATCCAGGAACAGCCAGCAATAGGACCTCTGTGCATGTCAAAGGCAAGGTTTTACAGACTGCTCTGTATATCCGGGTGTGGGAATGTGCATTCTCTAATTATTGGGGGCATTTAATGAGGGTGTAGAGTGTGTCTCTATTATCAGGTTCAATTTCTTGGGCAATCTACTGTGGTAGGTGTGTTTGTGGTTCCCATTAAAATTGTGGATTAAAGGGTTGGAGAAATGGCTTAGTGATTAAGAGCACTTGCTGCTCTTCCAGAGGACCTGAGTTCCCAGCACCACATCAGGTGGCTCGGAGGTGCCAGTAACCCCAGCGCCCTCATCTGGACTCTGGGCACCTGCACTCATGTGCTCGTGGGTGCTCACACACACACACACACACACACACACACACACACACACACTGCAAATAATAAAAACGAATCCTTAAAACTGTAGATTGTGACGCTCTCGGCTCCTGAGGGAAAGCCAAAATGCCCTTACCCACTGAACCATCTCTCCAGGCAGGCACCTGCACTGTAGCGAAGCGACCTTTGGGCTTAAAAGTCTTTATCGAGTGCCTTCCTTTTGTTTTCCCTTAAGTAGAGAGAGCCTCGTGGAAAAGACTGGGACAGGTCCCAGTCTGCCTTAGCCTTGAATGCCAAGTCCAGTGACCCGGGACCAGCACAGGGTTAGCATTTGACTTTTGAAACAAGGTCTGATGTAGCCCAGGCTAGCCAGCCTTGAACTCCTGATCCTCGTAACTCTATTTTCTAAAAGCTAGCTTTCCCCCACCCTTTTCCCCCCACCGAGACAGGGTTTCTCTGTAGCTCTGTAGACCAGGCTGGCCTCAAACTGAGATGCGCCTGCTTCTGCCTCCCGAGTGCTGGGGTAAAGGTGAGCGCCTCCGCCGCCCGGATCCTCCACCTTTTTATTTTTTTAATAATTTTTTTAATACATCGGTGTCTTGCCTGCATGTGTGTCTGTGAATTGCATACATGACGTGCCAGCAGCGGTCGGAAGGGTGCCTGTCCTCCGGAGCTGCACTTAGATCAAGCAGCAGGCGGTTGTGAGCTGCCTTGCGGGTGCTGGAACCGAACCTGGGTCCTGTGCAGCAGCAGCTGGTGCCGTCCACGGCGGGGTCGCCACTCCAGCCCCGCGTTTGCCTGTTTGGGGTTTTGGAGAGTTCATACTTGTCGCTGCCGTTGTTTCGTGTGACTTTACTTATTTTACGACGGTTTCACACTCTAGCCCGGTTGGCCCAAAACTTCGTCCCTCGGCCTCCCTGACTACGGGGGTTTCAGGCGTGCGGGTTTGTTTTAGAGGCTGCGGGTGTCCCGCCGAGAACCCTCCTCCCCCTCCTCCTCCCCTCCCCTCCCCCCCCAGCACAGCCCGGGTCCGCCCGCCCGCCGCCCGCCCGCCCGCCGCCCCGGGCCCCTTGGCCCTGGCGTCAATCAGGGCTCGGCTCCAGGGGCGCGTGGGGCGCCCCCCCTCCCCGAGTGCGGCGGCCGCTGTCCCGCCGTGCGTCCGTGCGTCGGGCGGCAGCCCTGGACCTGACACTTGTCCCCGCCCCCTCGCGTCGGCTGCCTCCACCCCGCCCCCGGCCGTCACCCACGCCTACTGCTGTTTTCCTAGTCGGGCCGCCTCGCCAGGCCTTCCTTATATGGGCACGGCTCTGAACCGCGGCCGCTCATTGGCTGGGGCCGGCACGCGCGCGTCTGTCAACAAAGGGGCGGGGCGGGCGGGGCGCGCGGCTCGCGGCGCGCCGGCGCGCGCAGGGGGCGGGCCCGCGGGGCTCCGGTGCGCATGCTCGTGGGCCGCCGTTCTCCTTCCCGCCTGGGGGAGGCGCTGCGGGTGAGCGCCGGGGGGCGTGTCCGGGCGGGCCTGGGGGCGGGGGTCCCGGAGAGGGTCCGCAGGGTCCCCCGGGGGGGCGCCGGGGGCGGCGGGCCGCGTGCGCGCCGAGCGACGATCCGAGCGCTCGGGAAGTTGCGGGGGTGGCGGGACGGGTACTTCAGGGCTCCCGGGAGCGTGGGGCGCCGTGGGCTTGGGCTGTTTGTGACGTGCGAGTCGCTTGGGCTTTGAGGCGTCCTTTGTGCTGCGGGTGTCCCGGGCCGCCTGGGCTGCAGCACTTCGCACCTGTGTGGCCGAGGGCGGGAGGCCTCCCCGGCCGGGCCCGCAACCAGCACTGGTCCGAGCCGCCTGCTGCAGCGCCCGGCGTGCGGGACGCGAGTCTGGCCCGGCTGTGCCCTCGAGGTGTCCTTAGGGACCACTGACGTTTGCTTGGTTAGGGGTTCCTTTTCAATAGAGCGTTTTACGCCTGAGTTCTTTCAAGATTCGCGAGCTCCCGGGGAATGAATGGAGGGGTAGAATCGGTGTCTGGGATGAGCAGAGGCTGTCAGGAGACCCACCGAGTCACCTGTGAAATTCGGGTATTGCTGTGTATCCTCAGATGATGAAGTTACTTGTGATTTGGCTTCCATGTGCCTGTCGGAGGGCGTATTGATTTATTTTCCTTTTTGAAGTTTTATGTGTACGTTTTGCCTGAATGTTGTCTGTCGCTGGCAAAGACCTCCAGATGCATCCCCTGGAATTGGAGTCACAGAGAGCCTCTCTGTGGGTGCTGAGAACCACACTGGGGTCCTCTGTAAGAGCAGCAAGTGCTTTTAACCACGGAGCCATCTCGTCAGCTCCCATTCTTACTTATTTATGAGACAGGGTCTCTAGGTAGCCCTGGCTGGCCTAAACTAGATTCTACTTCCCAAGTGCTGGGATTAAAGGCCTAAACCACTTTGGTGGTTTGTTTGTTTTTTTGTTTTGTTTTTTTGTTTTGTTTTGTTTTGTTTTAAAGACAGGGTCTTTGTATATAGCCCAGGCAAACCTGGAACTTGTTATCATCCTGTCTCATGTCCCAGCCTCCCAAATGCTGGGATTATAGGCATGTGCCACCAGGCTTGGTAGGTTCTTGGGGAGGGGGTTGGAATTTCTTTAAAAAGATTTATTTTTTGATTATACATACAGTACTCTGCCTGCAGGCCAGAAGGCGGCACCAGATCTCATTATAGATGGCTGTGAGCCACCATGTGGTTGTTAGGAATTGAACTCAGGACCACTGGAAATACTCTTAACCTCTGAGCCATCTCTCTGCCCGGGAGGGGGAGGGGTGTTGGAATTTTAAAGCAGAATTTGAAGATTCTGTAGATGAGGGTGGGGTAGGGTGGTAGGGTAAGGATTCTTAAAACTGGGGTTCTGTCACCGGTGACCGAGTTTAGAGGCTGAGTTTTGAGTGACATCTTTGGGACCATGAAGTAATAGTGTGTCAGATTTGCCTGGATTTAGAGCAGACAGTTTAGCTATCCTACAGCATCAGCTAACTTTTTCTTTTTGGGGGTATGGGATTGGGTTGTTTTTGTTTTTTGGGGTGTTTTTTGTTTGCTTGTTTTGTTGGTTGATTGGGGATTTTTTGTTTGTTTTTTAAGATAGGGTTTCTCTGTGTAGTCCTGGCTGTCTTGGAACTCACTCTGTAGACCAGGCTGGCCTTGAACTCACAGAGCTCCACCTGCCTCTGCCTCCCAAGTGCTGGAATAAAAGGCGTGCGCTACCACTGCCCAGCAAGCTAGCTTTTTCTATAAAGGACTAGGTAATGAATTATTTCAGGCAGTCATTGATGCAGCTCTGCTCTTTTGGGGTGAAAGCTGCCATAATTTGTTTCCATAAAGTTTAACCTACAAAGACAGGCAGTGGGCTGGGCATGTAGTTTATTTAGCTCGCTGACCCATAAGCATGGTTAGGGTTTATTTTGTGAAGGGCTTTGTTTTCTTTTACTCACTTGTTTGTCTTTTTTTAGACAAGGACTGGCTGTGTAGCCCAGGCTGACCTGGAACTCTCCATCTTTTTGCCTCAGCCTCCTCAGATCTGGGATTATAGGCACTCATCACCATGCCCTGTTGGAGGGTTATTTTCATACTGAGATGTCTGGGAGGACATGAGCCAAAGATGGAGACCAGGCATCTGCTACTTGCTGGTAAGTAGAAAGTGGAACAGTGCCCCCAGAGGGCCAGAGAGATGGCTCAGAGGTTAAGAGCACTGGCTGCTCTTCCAGAGGATCCAGGTTCGAATCCCAGCAACCACATAGTGGCTCACAACTGAGATCTGGCGCCCTCTTGTGGCCTGCAGGGATACATGCAGACAGAACACAACACGTAGTAAAAAGTGCTCTCAACAGGTGCTCAGGTCTGTCATCCTCACAGCCGGGGTTAAAATGAGACTCTGTCTAAAAGAATACTCTCAAAGCCTGAGTATAGTGCCTCACATTTACAACCCCAGCTTGAAGCAAGAGGGTTGGATTGCTATGAGTTCAAGACTAGCCTGGGTCTGTCTGGCTTTGGATACTCCTTCCTTGCCTAATCCTTTCCAGCAGCTGGCCACTAGGGGTACAAGTGCAGGGAGGAGGGGCTGGTACATTCCTCTGAAGGTCAGAGGTCAGTCAGGCCTTGGGGGGTGGTAGGGCGCCTTTAATCCCAGCACTCAAGAGGCAGAGGCAGGCCAGTGTGGTCTACAGCCCGAACTTCAGGACACCAAGCCTATCAGAAAAACTAATAAGTAAAGGTTAAAGGAGGCCTGGGAACTGTGAGCAAAGGCATTGACAGCATTCCTCCCTTTATCTGATGTGTGCCGGCCATGCTAGGGACACAATCCAGCCTACTCAGGGGTAGCACCATTGCTCCACCCCTGAGACCCTCGCTAGGTACAGTCAGGCAAGTGCTGTTGCCATTCCCTGGGGGATTCCAGGCAGTGGCTGTCAGCAGTGAGCCACCTCCAGCCAAAGAGAGCTTGAGTGAGTGTGTGTGTGTGTGTGTGTGTGTGTGTGTGTGTTTTTAGAGACGGGTCTCAGGTAGCCCAGAGTGGCCTTCAGCTCCTGGCCTCACTGTCCATGCTGGGAATAGGCTTGGACACTCACTGTGTGGGAAGGAAGGCAGGTCCTTCAGTACTCTGTGTTGGTTTGTGGGGCCCGCACCCAGCTCCCAAATAAACACAGAGGCTTCTTCTTACTTACAAACGCCAGCTTTTCTTAACTTAAAGTGTGCCACCCACCCTTTGCCTCCGGGCTTTCACTTTCCCCATCTCTGTATGCTTTTCTTTACTTCTTGCCCTGTGGCTGCTGTGTAGCTGGGTGGTGGTCCCTGGAGCCCTCCCCTCCCCTCCTTTCCTTCCGAAATTTCTCCTATTTATTCTCTCTGCCTGCCAGCCCCACTTGTCTTTCTCCTGCCTTGCTATTGGCCACTCAGCCCTTATTAGACCAATTAGGTGGCAACATTGCACAACAGCGTTTCAACCTTCTATCTGCAGGTGGCATGCGGAGCTCCCTGCCACCATCCTGGTCCTGAGATCCGGTGACCGCCTGCTGTTCACCATCAGCCCCAGCATGGACAGGGGCAGCCTCCTGCCCTTCCAGCTCTGGTGCCCCCGGCCCTTCGGCACATATTCCCAGAACCAGCCACGCCCGCCTTCCGCAGCCCTCAAGCCGCCGCCCGCCTGTGCTGACGCAGGCGGTGGGGCCGAGCCGGACCACGCACACGCACGCTCGGAGAACACGCCGCCCGCCCCGGCTGCAGAAGCCCCCGCCGCCCAGCATGCCCCACTCCTGTCGTCCGCAGCGGCTGGCGACGAGGGCCGAGTCCTGCTGGACACGTGGTACGTGATCAAGCCTGGAAACACGAAGGAGAAGGTGGCCTTCTTCGTGGCCCACCAGTGTGGTGGAGGCAGCCGGGCTAACTCGATGAAGGTGAAAGGGCACTGGGGCAGCGAAAGCTCCAAGGCCAAGCGGAGGCGGCGCTGCCTTGAGCCCACCAAGGCCCCTCCAGACCCAGGGGGCAGAGGAGGGGCCCGTGCCACCGAGGGGCCCCCCACGACACCCGGGGAAGACGTAGACCTGCTGTCTGTGGCAGAGATGGTGGCGCTGGTGGAACAGAGAGCCGCCCTGGCCCTGCAGAGCTACCCACGCCCCGCTGCGCAGGCCCCGGTGGTCTTTGTGTCAGCTGAGCAGGGCGGGCCAGCCAAGGGCTTGGGGTCAGAGCGGCGCTCCGCTGGCGGTGACTGCAGCCGAGTCGCTGAGGCCGTGGCCCACTTTGAGGCGCAGCGGGACAGCCCTCCGACCAAGGGTCTCCGCAAGGAGGAGCGGCCGGGCCCTGGGCCGGGCGAGGTGCGGATCGCTTTCCGAATCTCTAATGGCCGAGAGCCCCGGTCACCAGACGGCAATTTACCCACTTGGAGCGGAAGCCGGCCCGGTAGTCCTGGGCCTGGAGCTCGAGCCAAGGACAAAATCACCTGTGACTTGTACCAGCTCATCAGCCCCTCCAGGGACGCGCTCCCCAGCAACATGGAGTTCCTGCTGGCCAGAGCGGACGAGGCCAGCGAAGGTGAGACGCCAGCCGCGGCCAGGCCTGAGGACGCCCCCCCTGCGCCCCCGCCGCCCCCCGCCCGCGACTGCGGCGCATCGGGGTTCCATGTGGATGTGGTGGTGACGGGTGTAGTGGACGAGTGCATCTTCTTTGGCAAAGATGGCACCAAGAACGTGAAGGAGGAGACCGTGTGTCTGACAGTGAGCCCTGAGGAGCCGCCGCCGCCGGGGCAGCTCTTCTTCCTCCCGGCCCGGGGTCCAGAAGGGCCTCCCGAGCCGCCGCCCGCCGACACGCCGAGCGCAGTGCCGGGCCCAGACGACCCCGAGGGCACGATGGACACGTCCCTGTGCCGCCTGTACCGCCACGTGTCACACGACTTCCTGGAGATTCGCTTCAAGATCCAGCGCCTTCTGGAGCCGCGGCAGTACATGCTGCTGCTGCCTGAGCACGTGCTGGTCAAGATCTTCAGCTTCCTGCCCACCCGAGCCCTGGCAGCCCTCAAGTGCACCTGCCGCCACTTCAAGGACGTCATCGAGGCCTTCGGGGTGCGCGCCACGGACTCCCGCTGGAACCGGGACCCGCTCTACCGGGACGACCCCTGTAAGCAGTGCCGCAAGAGGTATGAGAAGGGCGACGTGTCGCTGTGCCGCTGGCACCCCAAGCCCTACCACCATGACCTGCCTTACGGACGCTCCTACTGGATGTGCTGCCGGAGAGCCGACCGCGAGACCCCGGGCTGCCGCCTGGGTCTGCACGACAACAACTGGGTGCCGCCGTGCAGCGCGGTGGGCGGGGCCCGTGCCGGCCGCGAAGAAGGGAGGTGAAGCCTGGGGCAGAGAGGACACTACCACACCTGACCCCTTCCCGCCTGGCTGGGATATGGGGACCGGGACTGAGTCTCCAGCCAACACCTCCCAGTCCATCCAGCACTGACGTCCGACTAAACTGGGACCAGCGCTGGGAGCAGGGGTCAGTGCCCTGCTTGACCCTGTTGGTTGTCTACTCTTCAGAGCCAGGGCCCTGGACCCTCAGAGAGGGTTGCGGATGTTTGTTGTTTGTTTGTTTGATTGTTTGTTTGATTTTGTTTTTTATCAGCATCTCAATTTGCGCGCCTCCATCCAGCCCCACCCCACCCATCCCCGAGTCCCCGCCCCAGGGACCCACCAGCAGGGAGCAGACGGCAGCTAATTTTGGTACCACCTGAGGCTTTCCTCAAGCTGGCCCTCCCCACTCTGTGCCTCCCCCGCCAGTTCTGCTTTGGAGTCGTGTTCACAAAAGGGTTGCAGTCTCAGAGACTGACACCTCCCGGCCACTGGCTCGCAACTCAAGTCGGCACTTTTCGGAGGCAGCCCACCGTTTCTAGATGTTTTCCTCATTAAATAAAAAAAAAGAAAGAAAAAAGTATTTCTTCTGAACTACCAGTCTCTTCCTGTTTTCCTGCAGCCCCGGGGAAAGTGGGTGAGATCCCTCAAGTGTGGAGACCCCTCTTTAAGCTCACTGATTCCCCAGTAAAGCTGTGAAGCCGCTTCCTTCCACGTGGGGTACTCAGTGAGGCATTCGGGTCTCTGTACCCTTCCCCACAAGCCGCAAGTTCCTTTGGAATCTTCTGGTTAACTGGACCTTGATTTTTAGGCAGTGGCTTAGACAACATCATTTTCCCTTTTCAAGAGCCTGGCATTGGGTGAGTATGGGGCCCTCGGGTCACCACTCCATGGTGTCCCCGTGCCGTGGTCTGTGACCACAGGATTCCTGCTGTCCCATTAGTGCAGGAGGGGAGTCCCCTTCATGGTGGAGGGTGCTACGTGCTACACACGCTGTGACTACATCTCGTCCTCAGAACTCCACAACCCCTCATTTTTATAGTTACCCTGGGGATGGGGCCCAAGTTAGAAACCTAAGGTTCTTTCTTCTCAATATTTTGTGCAGTTGTGTGTGTGGTTGTTATGAAATATTTGTTGAATGATGCACAAATGTTGCATCCTTTTATGTTGCATGTGTCTAACTCTGTGAGGCTGTGTCATTGTGCCCGCCTAAAACACTGGATTGCTCTAGTAAAGAGCTGAATGGCCCATTCGCTAGGCAGGAGAGGGATAGGTGGAGCTGCCAAGCGGAGAGAACAAATGGGGAAGAAAGGACAATAAAGGGCAAGGATCAAGAAAAAGGGAAGAGGACACCAGGGGCCGGCCAGACAAAAGCCAGAGTAAGAAAGAAAGGAGAGAGAGAGAGAGAGAGAGAGAGAGAGAGAGAGAGAGAGAGAGAGAGAAGGAGAGAGAGAGAGAGGGAGGGAGGGTACACAGAGAAAGGTAAAAGTCCAGAAGCAAAACATAAGAGAAACGGGTTAATTTAAGGAAAGCTGGCGCACATCTTTAGTCCCAGCACTCGGGAGGCAGAGGCAGGTGGATCTCTATGGATTCCGGGCCAGCCTGGCCTACAAAGCTACACAGAGAAACCCTGTCTTGAAAAAAATCAAACAAGAAAAGCTGAGGTCATCAGGCAGGTGTGTGCAGCGAGTACTAATCCACTGGAGCCTTTTCACAGTATATATCATCTTACACACATAATCTGATGTGTGAGTGTGTGTGTGAGTGCGTGTGTGTGAGTGCGTGTGTGTATGTGTGTATGTGTGTGTGTGTGTGTGTATATGTATGTGTGAGTGTGTGTGAGTGCATGTATGTGTGTGAGTGTGGGGGGGGCGCTAAGGATGGAGCCCAGGACCATACATGTTCTACCACAGAGCCACACCCCCAGCCCCTCACTGGGGGCTCTAAGAGGTCCATTTTAAGACAGGGTCTCACTACATTGCCAGTCCAGCTTTGAGTTCACTCTACACAGGCAGGCCTTAAGTGACGTGAGCCGTGTCATCACACCTGGGTCTTGTTTTCTAACCTCAGTTATGGTTCAGGTTCCCATGAAATCTGCAGTTCACCAGGAAAACCAGTGGATGACAACCTCATTATCACTCCGTCTGACTATGACGAAGGGTGGCTTCACACGTGCTCAGCAAGCGCTATGTGACTGGGCTGCCCTTCAACGCCGTTCCTCCCACCTGTGGTCCTCCTCAGCAACGTTGGCTGAGAACTCTGCATTCACCAAAGTGGCTTTGATGATAAGGGACACCAATGCAGTTGATGAAGAGATTGTCACAAATGTTTATTCCTTTCTTGTTTTTACCAGACAGGGTTTCTCTTGTAGATCAGTCTGGCCTTGATCCGCCTGCCTCTGCCTCAGCCTCCGCCTCCGCCTCCGCCTCCTGAGGTCTGGGATTTAAGATGAATGCCACAACACCCGCTCTTACCATTCTTGGCCCTGCCCCTTCCATTGTCCTGGTTCTGTGGGTTTGGGGTGGATTTGGAAGCCTGTTTATTTACACAGACTTGAGAAACAACCCTTGGCGGGCTACAGCAAGGTAGCAATCTGTTATCCCAGCACTTGGGACTGGACAGGAGGGTTGTGAGTTTGTTGCCAGCCAGGACTGCACATTTCCAGGGAAGTCAGGGCTGTGCAGTTAGACCTTGTCGTAAAAAGAGAAACAGTGCCGGGTGAGGTGACTTGTGCCTCCATGGCAAGCTTGCTCTACCAAAGGAAATGGCAGTCCGGGGTTGACTGGGTCCGGGATGGGGTGGGGTGTGGTCCCCAAGTATCTGAGGCCGCTGCCTTTGAAGTGCTCCCTCATAAGGGGTTCTACTGTGAGACGCTTCGAGAACCAATTCATTCTCCCTGACCCTGCAAGACCTCTCCCTTTGAGTGAGGAAGCTAACCTCATTTCCCAGTGGGAGCTGTGGCCTTTGCTAAGGGGATTGTGAAGCCACCTGGCTGGGCTTCATCTCTGTCCTGAGTTCTGAAGCCCATGCCCATGTGGGACTCAGAACTGGGGCCATGGGGTAGCAAATGAACGGACATAAAACATCAGCCTCGGGATTCATTTGGTTGGTGGTGCTGGTCCAGGTGCCAGGCATGCCACATCATTTGATCCCTGGGAACTTCCAGACGAGTCCATTCAGGACAGAAGCCAAAACTGTTCCTTTGACTTTCTCGTGGCCTCCGTGTTGCTGGTGTGTCCCTGGAAGGCAGTGGCTGGAGATGCTTGTAGCATACGTACTTCTGAGGTGAGCCTGGCCACTCCGCACTGGCCCAATGTGCCCCTCTCATGTCCCCAGCTGGGTGTAAGGTCCTTCCAAAGGATCTGCGGGCTAGAGTCCCAGGTACTCAGCCAGGAACACAGCGAGGATGCGGCTCAGGTTGTGCACAGTGGGTGGGTGGAGGTTGGCCTCAGTATCAGCGGGGGTGTGCCACACGGCAGGAAAGGGCGTGGCGATGAGGTGGAGCACGGGGACCCCTGGAACAGACAGGACATTGGCCACAGCTCTCAGAGCACACACTTCAACCGCAGACACGGAAGTTAGTGCCAGCCCTTTGTAGCGGCTCACCCCATGGCCTTGGGGTGCTAAGCAAGTGCTCCCCTCCCGAGTTAACTTCCCCACGCCCCGAAGAATGATTTTAGATGTGAGAGAAGAGTAATTAGAGCCAGCCAGTGCACACCTATAATCCCAGCACTCGGGAGGGAGGCAGAGGCAGGGGGATCTCTGTGAGTTCCAGGACAGCCAGAGCTACAGAGAAACCCTGTCTTTCTCTTTTGCTTGGTTGGGTTTTTTTGTTGTTGTTTTAAGGTCTTTTTTTTTTTTTTTTTTTTTTTTTTTTGTATTTCACATACATTGGTGATTTGCTTGCATGTATGTCTGTGTGAGGGTGTTGGAACCCCTGCAGACAGTTACAGACAGTTGTGAGCTGCCATATGGGTGTTGGGAATTGAACCTAGGTCCTCTGGAAGAGCAGCCAATACTCTTAACCACTGAGCCATCTCTCCAGCCCTTTTTGAGGCTGGCCTCAAACTCACATCCATCCATCCTAGCTCTGCCTCCCGAGAGCTGGGATTAAAGAACCTGTGCTCTCTTAACTCCTGGATCCCATTGGAATCCTGCTCTTCCGTTTCCTGTGTAACTCAGAGAGGTGGCCTGGGGCCCGTCAGACCATCTCTGACACCCAGTTCCTTGCCCGCCTGCAGAAGCACTCACTGGAGGAGTCGAAGAAAAGTACAATAGTGCCTGCCTGGCACGCAAGAGGCTCGTTGTTGGCTTGCTGTGCACTGGGCTCAGCTGCACGTCAGACCGTGCTGTGTATTTGCACATGTGATGCCCTCCATTCTCCCATTTTACAGATGAAGAAATCAAGACTGAGCACTTGCCAGCAGCCCCCTAGCCCTGAGGAGAAGGCTTCCTTGTACCCCTGGTCCCAGAAAGTACCTCTTCGGAGGAAGGGGATGTGATCATCTTCCACAGCGCCGGGGGGCTCCCCCGGTTGGAAGTACATCACTTCCTGTGGGTGAGACTGCAGTAGGTTCAGACGGTGAAGGCGCTTTTCTAAAGAGGCAGGATTGGAAAGCAGGATTAGTCAGCAGACAGGGTATCACCCCAAAACCAATGTATACATGTGTGCCCCACACACTGCAGTGCCTGTGGAGGAGGCCAAAGAGGGCGACAGACCCCCTAAGCTAGAGTTACAGCCATTCGGGTGCTGGGACTCGAACCCGGGTCCTCGGGAAGGGCACCCAGTGCCTTGGTTGGTGAGCCATCTCTCCAGCACCAAGTTTTTATGTCAGGCTCCTAGTGTCATTTAACCTCTGTCTAGGAGCGAGATGCCTGTTTCTTGTGTCTGCGTGTGATTGGCAGGGGTGTGCGTGTGGAGGAGGAGGGTGTGCGTGTGGAGGCAGTTTTCTCCATCTTTTTTTGTTTGTTTTGTTTTTTTGAGACAGGGTTTCTCTGTATTGATTCGGAGCCTCTCCTGGAACTCGCTCTGTAGACCAGGTTGGCCTCGAACTCACAGAGATCTGTCTGCCTCTGCCTCCCCAGTGCTGGGATTAAAGGCGTGCGCCACCGCCACCACCACCACCCACCTTCTCCGTCCGTCTTTACTTGGATTCTGGGAACTGACTCTGGCTGCCAGGCTTTTGAGGCAAGCTCCCTTACCCACCAAGCTATGTCACTGACCCCTAGTTTCTTAATTTAATTCTTTACTTATTTTGACAATTTGAGAGATAAACTGCCATTTACCTGTGGTCTAGCCTCGAACTCTGTGTAGCTAAAGATGACCCTTGATCCTCCTGCCCTCCCTGCCAAGTACTGAAATGGCAGCCATGCACTGCAGGCTGTTTTTACTTTCAGATAAGGTCTTGCTTCATCGCCAGACTCGCCTAGAATTCACAGCCCTCTTGCCTCAGCCTTCCAAGGCTGGGATACAGGCAAACACCACCAGGCAGCTTATTCTAGCATGGGACTCTCTATGTAGCGCAGCATAGTTTCGAACTTGCAGTCTCCTCGCCTCAGCTTCCTGAATGTTGAGATTTCAGGCATGCACCACCGTGAGGACAAATACTCCCCAGTTACCATTACCTAACCATGCCTACTTTACATAGAGGCTTAGCTGGGCACGCCTTTAATCCCAGAATGTGGGAGGCAGAGGCAGGCGGATCTCTGGATTTGAGGAAGTTCCAAGACAGCCGGGGCTACACAGAGAAAGAAATCACAAAAACAAAATAAGAAGGAGTAGAGGCTTAGAGATGAAGGGTCTTGCCCAGGCAGACCCAGGGTGTGAACGTAGGCCATTCGCACAGTCTCAGGCAGAGTCCTGCTGTCACAGGCACTACACTCCACCTTCATAGGATTGTTCTTGCCTCGTTTTGAGCCCAGAGATGGGGAGGGAAGGTCAGTTGTTGGTCCTGCCCTTGGCCTTGGCCTGCCCGCCTTACCGATGCTCCTCAGCCGTTGGAACCAGCGGGCTGTGCGGGGGAAGTGACTGAAGAACATTGGGCTGGGCGCTCCCAGAAGGTCAAGAAGCACAAAGAGCTCCTGGGGGAAGAGTCCAGGGCTGGAGTCGGCTGAGTCTGTCCTGTGCTCCTGACCCCACCCTCCTCCCCGTCCCTGCCCCTGCTCCAGAGCCCAGAGGAGTGGATCTTACAATAGCCTGGATCCTAGTGGGGCCGGGGCTGTGCGGTGTAGACTCCATGATCTGAGCTAAGTGTCGGGAGCCATACAGGGAGTCCCTGGGTCCCCACTCCTTCAGCGCCTCCTCCCCATCCAAGAAGAGCAGCTGCAGGGTCACCGGTGCCCCCTGGGGAAACAGGCAACCAAATAAGTACCAACCCCTGGTGTGGGCCACCCACATGCCCTGCCTATTTGCACAGCTGGGATGGCACAGACCAAGTGGCCTCCCCCATGCAGTGTGGGAACAGAAGCCACAGGCTGAACCAGAAGGGTTCAAGGCCATGCTTTTGATGGTTGTTAGATGGGGACTTGGTTCCGTTCTGAGATAAACTCTAGCATGGCCCAGCTGGCCTGGAACGTCCATCCTCATGATTATTACAGGTGTGTAGCATAATGCCCGTCTTTCCTTTGCCCACTTGCTAGGCAGATGTGCACTGCACCCGGAGCCACACCCCAGACCTATCATTACTTTCTTTGGGACAGGGTTTCGCCAAATTTCCCAGGATGCCCTTGAGCTCACTCGGCAGCCCTGGCTGGCCTTGAACTTATACCCCTCAGGCCTCCATGTCTGGAGGAGCTGGCATTACAGGCCTGTGCCACCAGGGTTGGCTCAATTTCTTCATCGGTGAATGGGGTTAATCGTTCTTTCTAGTCACAGGATCACATTTGAATCCAGGTGTGTAGGAACTGAATTGGTCAGCTCTTGTTATTAGTTAAGCCCAGTTGGGCAAGACAGAAAGACAGACAGACCCACCCAAAAGAGAATAACTGAGCAATGGAGCTCTAGTTTCTGATGGCACCAGAGTCTGGCTGCAGGGTGATCTGGCCTACAGGGCCCACTGGCCCTATTAGACAGGGGTGTCTGCACTGAAGCTGAGCTGATGAGAGTTGGCCTGGCAGAGAGGCAACAGTGATCCCAGGCAAGGGGACAGCCTGGACCACAGCTGGGGCCAGAGGGGTTTGACAGGAGACCAAAAGAGTTAGCAAAATCCACAAATGTCAGGCTCTGTTATGTTACAGGAGCACTGGAGAGCCAGAGAAGGGGCTTGAGGGGGAGAAAAACATAATGAAATGTGTGTTTTCTTTCACTCCGCTGGACCTCCCCAGCTCTCACCTGCTGCTTGACTCTGCTCAGCATCCTGTCAAAGGCCTGGGCCAGCTCCAGAAGCAGGGCACAGGGCACAGCTGAATCCACAGCCCCCACAAACGGGGGTGACCCAGGAGGGAAGAACTTAGAGTCATAATGGCAGGCCAGGGTGAGGTGACGGGCAGCTCCTGGGTCAAGTGTGGCCACCACGTTCCCGAAGTCCAGGGGCCCCAAGGGTGTGGAGGCTGTGAAAGGGTCCAGTTCTACGTGCCAGCCTGCTGACAGGGACCGCAACGTGGTCTCCAGGAACTAGTGGCAAGAGAGAGGTAGGAGGGTGGACAGGGACTGGGGAGGAGGTGGGGAGAAGGGTCTTGTGACCAGAGCTTCACAGAGCAGTCTAGGTGACTAGAAAAGTCCCACTTTGGATTAGGTTGTTCCCTTGACATATACCTCTGCTGAGGAACAGCTTCCTGCCAGATGTGGGGTAACCACATCTCTTCCCCCCCTCAAAAAACAGGATTTCTCTGTGCAGCTTTGGAGCCCGTCCTGGAACTCACTCTGTAGACCAGGCTGACCTCAAACTCACAGAGATCCGCCTGCCTCTGCCTCCTGAGCGCTGGGATCAAAGGTGTGCACCACCACCACCACCGCTGCCCAACTACCACACCTCTTGATAGCAACAAAACTTAGGGCTCGCTATGTAGTTCGGGCTAGCCTCCAACTTTCTGGCCTAGAACCCCAGATCATGCTTCTGCTTTCTGAAAGAATTATAGACCCTGGTCACCACCACACCCAGCTGTGGATAATGTTCTCTCCTCCAAAATCACATCTCCGGTGGCCTTCCACTAACTCCTACCCTCTCCCTCAGTCTGTCTCTCTCTCTCCATGGTGCTGAGGATTGACTCAGGATTTCCTGCATGCTGCTTACACAGCCAAGAGCCCACGATGCTGGCTGCTATGCTTGTCCTCTACCATTGAGCCAGGCCCCGAACCTCACAGAGGTGAATTCTAAGCAAGCACTCTCCTGTTGAGACACGCTCTGACTTCCTCTTAAAAAGCTCCCGCTATATGTGCCAAGCCTGTTCTAGGATACTTATGAAGTCAACAATGTCAGTGAATGTCCCCATTCTACAGGTGAGGAAACTTGAGTCCCAGAGGAGTTAAGAAAACTAGCCCGACTAAGGGAGACCCTAAATACAGTCTCTAAATGGCAACAAAGCCAGGCTACACCCATTGTGAAGCCAGCCTTCTTGGATTCCATCTTCAGGTAGCTGTGGGATATGGACAAAATGAAAATATTCCCCTAGGCTTCAAATTCCCCATCTGTACAGCAGGGATCACATTGGTTCTGAGCTCACAAAACAATACATTGCAATGCCTAGCATAAAGTAAGCTTTTGGCGGGGGTTGTGTAGTTCGGGATTTGTGCACCACTGTGAGAATCTGGAGTCTGGTTCATACACACCCCCCCTCCCATCAGAGCCCTAGTCTGGCTCCTGGCTGTTGCGGGATCTTAGGTGCCTGAGCTCCGTTTCCTGACAGACTGTGGAAAGGAGTTTAGGGATTGGAAATAAAACCCTTTACCTTTCTCACTTGGAGATTTCCAGGACTTCCCGGGGGTCGCACAATCAGCAGGGGACGCAGGAACGTCCCCCAGAGACGCTGAGGATCCAGCTGTCCTACCACCCTCCGCAGCTTAGCTTCTGGAAAGCTTCCAATCAGCGGGGCCTTGGTTGGGAAATGGGGTAGGGAAAAGAAAAATGGAGACACCCCCATACCCACCCTGTCCTGGACGCTGTTGCCCGCTAGGACCCGACTCTTCTCGGTGATGCGTCAAAGGCTTGGGCGGATATATCCATGTAGCCTAGATTGGGAGGAAGTCTTCAAAGCAAATCTGGTCCATCCTACTACAGTCCTGACGAAAATCTTCTAAATAGATGGCTTGGGGCGCAGAACTCAGATCTACCAAGGTTACTATGCTGACCCTTCATCTTCAGGTCGGGCTATTACAAAACAAGCCTGTTTGGGAAGGGGCATGTGCTTAAATGATGGAGAAAGAGATGATACCGGAGGCGAGGGCCGTACGGTACAGCCACGTTATCTTAGAGTCTATACGAAAGGAAATAGAGGAAGGACGGTACCAGGGCCCCAGCCAGGTCTCACCCGCAGATCCCGGCTCCGTGACAGCTCCTGAGCCCCGGAGTGCCAGCCGTTCCAGACGATGAAGAAAGCCAAGCCCAGGGCCAGAGCCAACAGCAGTAGAGGCAGGAGCTGCACTCGCGGCAGCAGGCTGCGCTTGGAAAGTGAGGGCGGCTGAATGAGGCCCCGATCCCCGAGCCGCTGCCGGGGCCGCCCGCGGCTCCCGGGACTCATGGCAGCTTCGCGGGGAGACCAAGCACCGGACTGTGGTTTGAGTTTAGGCCAAGGCCCTCCTCTTGTAGATTACAAAAACCAATAAGGAGGGAGAGTGGCTGCATCGCCCCCACCCCCAGATGATTGCGATTGGGTCTCCTCCACGTCGAACAAGCCAAAAGGCAGCGCCGCAAGCTCAGGGCCCGGCCCCACGGAAGAAGAGCAGCCAATGAGCTGCGTGTGACTGTGCGAAACGGCTCCCGCCGGGGGCCGCGGCCTCAGAGCGCCGCGTAGGAAACGCACCCAGGAGCTGTCACTCAAGGAGAAACGGGCGGCACCCACGCCGAAAGCCCGGAGCGGATTGGCTGGCCCGAGGCCACGCCCCCGAGGGAGGGAGAGTGGGCGCGCGTTTGGAAACGGGGCTGCGCTGCCCTGCTTCCTCCTGGACGGGGAGTAAAGTCGAGTCAGGCCCCTCTTATTTTCCTCTCCTGGTCGCGAGCGGTGACGCCCCCGCACTGTCGTCCTTACTGACCCCGAATCCTCCTCCCTCCGGGCATTTTCTTCGGCAGCGCGCGGCCGATGGGTCGCTATGGCAACGCGTGTGACACGCCCACCCCGCTGGTGTGGGTTGCGCAGGCGCCGGCGGAAGCGGTCCGCGCGAGGCGGAAGTCCCTCCCACCTTCCTCTCGCTCCGCTCCGGAGGCTGCAGCAACGCGGTGGAGGCGGGAGTGATCTGCGAACGGAACCTCCACCATGTGAGGCCGGGCTGCGCTTCTGGGGGTGGGGTGGGGTGGGGTGGGAGTAGGGGTGGGGGGCGCGGGTTAGCAGGCTGACTCCTAAAACGGGGTGCTCATAGCTGGGGGCAGAGCTCCTCAAGCAAGAATAGAACGGGCGTGGATGGGGCCTTCCTGGACGGATCATGAGTTCCGCAGCGGGGCAGCGTTATTTCCTAACGGGCGAGGCACGCTCCGAGGTACTGAGTCTTGCGAAGATGAACCGTAAGAGCAACGCTGAGCCCGGGTGGTCCATGCCTAGAGTCTCAGGCCTCGAGAGGCTGAGGCAGGAGGATCGCGACTTCATGCCCAGCCTTGGGCTTCCTAGCGAGACCGTTTCCAAAAGTAACCGTAATTTTAAAGGGGAGTGGTCTTAAGGATAAAGAGCTTGGCGGGGAAGGGAGCTCTGTTAAAAATAGTGACAGGCTCTCGAAAATAGTAATAATAATGAAGGGCTTAACCAGGATGAATTAGAGAACAGGCAGGTGGCTTTTCGACCTAATTCGAGACTGTCAGAGTAGCAAGCTAATGCGATGGTTTGGTGTGTTCACTGAGCAGCTATTACACAGACTGATTATAAATTAGACACAAGGTGAATAAAAGGACCTTGCCACCGAGGGGGGGGGATTTCTCACTGAGGATTGTAGGAGTGGGGTAGGAAGACCGTAATGAACGGGCATGTACAGTGTGTTAGATGATGTTAACGAAGAAATTGAGCAGCTAGCACAAAAAGGTTGAAAGTGGGACACTTGGGCTGGAGTTAGGGCTCAGGGGACAGAATACAGGGCTACCTTGGGGACTGGGTACAGAGGCACATGCATGCCTGCAATCCCAGCCGTCTGGAGGCAGAGGACAGTCTGAGTCCCAGGCCAGCCAGGTTACACAGTGAGACATTGCTGTGGGAGTGGCAGGCGATGGAAGTTTAGGCCGTGGATAGAAATATATTATTGTATAGGCAGATGAGGAAATGTGAGGGCAGGAGAATCGAGTGCCAGGCTTGACGGTGAACTCCTGTAATCCCAGAACTTGGGAGGTGGAGTTAGGAGAATTGAAAGTTGAAGTTATATCCCCAGTTATATAGCAAATTCAAGGCTAGCCTGAGTTATATGAGATCCTGCTCCAAAACAAATCAGTTAAACAGAATTCTCACCGACTAGAGTTGCCATCGGTGACGATATGGGGGATGCGGTGTGTGAAAGAAGTTTGGTAGTTAGACGTGCTGGCTAAATAGAAAATGTCTCCTACCTCCAGAAAAGACTGAGCGAGCGAGCGAGCGAGGGAGGTAGGGAGGGCGGGCGTTTGGGGGCCAGGTGGAGGAGACACTGGACAGTGGCTTTGATGACTCACACTTCCATGCCCACCCTTGGGTTCTCTGTTCAGGAGTCTCCTCAATAAACCCAAGAGTGAGATGACCCCAGAAGAGCTACAGAAGCGGGAGGAGGAGGAATTCAACACAGGCCCCCTCTCGGTGCTCACACAGTCCGTCAAGAACAACACACAGGTGCTCATCAACTGTCGCAACAACAAGAAGCTCCTGGGGCGGGTGAAGGCCTTTGATAGGTGAGTGCTGCCTTGGCAAGGGCTGGGCCAGAGGGGCCTGAAGGAGGGTTATACCAGAAGCATCAGGGTGATGGGCTGGACACGGCGCCAACACCTCTAATCTCAGCACTCAGAAGGATCGCCATGACTTAGAGGCCAGCCTCGGAAGATGAACATCAGTGTCGGTGCTTTTGTTGTTGTTGTTTTGGGACAGGGTCTCTCTGTGCAGCCCTGGCTGTCCCGGAACTCACTCTGTAGACCAGGCTGCCTCCAACTCAGAGATGCGCCTGCCTCGGCCTCCTGAGTGCTGGGATTAAGTGGGCACACAAATTCTGCCCAGCTTAAATTTGTCTTCCTTACACGTCTGTCCCATGTGCTAGGATTATAGGCAGGGAATACAGCACCAGGCCTGGTTCGCTGTAGTCAGCAGGGAAGGTACTGAGTTGCGTTATGATCTAGTCATGCATATCTGTCACTGTACTTTGTTCACATTCGCTGTCCCCAAGCAAGCATTTCTGGAATGAACTGATCCAGGCGTAAGCACATGGCGCCTGGTGCCATGAGGACAGGATTGTGCATGCTGGGAGCCCTGCCTATCCCTAGCACCTCTGGTGCGGGGGGAGCAGGGGTCCTCTTTGGCTGCTTCCCCAAGTACTTAGATTTGATGGCAGAAGTGGAGCTGTTTTGGTTGCCTTTGCTCTGCCAGGGCCTTGCTTCAGAAATACTGCATTCCAGTCAGGTGCTGGCGGCCCACGCCTTTAATCCCAGTGCTCTGGAGGCAGAGACCCGCCTGGCCTACAGAGCGAGTTCCAGGACGGTCTACAAAGAAACCCTGTCTTGCAAAACCAAAGGGGGGAGTGAAGGACGGGCTGAGACGGCACTGGCAGCCTGCCCCCCTGTCCTCTCTCCCTGTCTGCCGCTGGAGGGCTCACCCAGTGCCAGGCAAGAGTGCCCCCTCCCACCCCAGCCTTTTCCCTACCCTCTGTCCACCAGGCATTGCAACATGGTGCTGGAGAATGTGAAGGAGATGTGGACTGAGGTCCCCAAGAGTGGCAAGGGCAAGAAGAAGTCCAAGCCTGTCAACAAGGACCGATACATTTCCAAGATGTTCCTGCGCGGCGACTCCGTCATTGTGGTGCTGCGGAACCCGCTCATCGCCGGCAAATAGACAGAGGCCTCTTCCCTCCATGAGAGCCCGCTACCGGCCCGCCTGGCCCCGCCCAATGGGATAGAAATAAAACCCTGTGTTTTTTGTTGTTTTGTTTCCAATGGTCTTGTCTGCCCTTGGGTCTTGTGAACAGGGTGGGTGGACTCTGAGAGGAAGGGGAGGGAGAGTCAGGTTGTCTCAGGGTTGGCACTAGGACAGGTGAGGTACACCCCTGTTCCCAACTGTGTAGGGGGCAGTTTAGACAGAAATTAAGATAAACCTTAATTTATCTTTGGGGGGAGATGCAGGTGATATTTATTGTTGGAGGATCATGGAAGGACCCTGTCTTGTTCCTGACTGTACACAGGGCTTCTGTCCTACCCATGGTTCTGTCTGTCTCTGTATCTTTGTTCCCGCCCCCTCCGGGTAATTCCAAACAGATTCAGGAGATCATAGGCCTGACTTGGGGATAGCTTCTCTTTAACCATATATGAAGCATGTGTGGGTGCATTGCCTGTGTATGTGCCTGTCCCTGAGGCAGAAAGGAGAGTTGGAGCCCCTGGAAGAGTTACAGGTGGTGGTGAGCAGCCCGCGCTCTTGATCTGTGAGCCCTGTGCAGAGCTGGGAAGCCTGGGACAGACAAGGCCTGTGGTGCTTGTGGTACTGGGGACGACCTAGGGTCTCACGAGCTTAGCAGGCTCTGCGGCGTGAGCTGTATCCTGAGCCCTCCATTTATGTATGTACACAAGACGATTAGGTGGCCTCTGGCATGGCCCTGAATTCCCTTGAAACAGTCTCTTTGAACAGAATTATGCGGGCAGCCGGCAAACTCCGCCATGCTGTCCCCCACGCTGTGGGTTTGTGCTGCAGATTCGAACTCAGACCCTCATTCTTACACAGCGAGTGCTCTTACCCACTGAGCAGCCTCCCCAGACTTCACTCACTTTTGTTTTGAGACAGGACCCTTGTGAGGTTTCCCCAGGCTGGCCTTGAACCTGCAATCCTCCTGCCATAGTCTCCAAGCAGCTAGGATAACAGCACTTCCGTTGAGATTCGGAAATGGCATTGGTTTGCCCCAAAGTCACCCAACTAGAGAATAGTGAAGCTACATCTGGAGAGGCAGTTAGGGCTGGTAAGATGGCTCGGTGCCTACAGAAGTTAGTACCCAGCGCCCACATCTGGCAACCACCTATAACTCCAGGGCCGGGGAATCCAACAACGTTTCTGGTTTCTTTGGGCACCTGCACACAAATGCACATAGATTAAAATAGGTCTTTATACTGAGTGTACTGGTGCACGCCTTTAACCCCAGCACCTGGGAGGTACAGGCAGGAAGACCTCTAGGTTCAAGGCCTGCCTGTTCTACACAGTGAGTTGCAGGACACCTAGAGCTACACCGAGGAACCCTGACCAAACAAAAAAGGTCTTTAAGGTCTATCATGGTGGCACATGCTTTTAATCCTGGCATTTGGGGGAGGCGAGTTCAAGGCCAGCTTGGTCTACACAGTGAGTTCCAAGACAACCAGGGCTATTCAGACCCTGTCTCAAATACAACAAGAATGACACAACAAAAACAGCCTGATGAATAATATAATAAATTAAAATGAAGTCGGGCATGGTGTTGCATGCCTATGATCCCGACAGCTTGAGAGACTGAGGCAGGAGGATTGCTACAAGTTCAGGGCCAGCATAACTCTACATGGGGAATTCCAGATGAGCCAGGCATAGTGAGAGCTCTGCTGGAAGAGCATTCAGAAAGGAGCTAGCTGGGCTCCCCTCTCCCTCTTCCCCCCTCCCCCTCCCCCTCCCGCTTGCTGGGCCCCCCTGAAGCTGGGGCGGGCGGCTCCTGATCTCCAGGGGTGTCAGGGAGGAAGACAGCGAGCTGCTCAGGTGACATAGAGAGCTGCAGAGGGACCTAGGTGCAGAGGCTGGACCTTTGCACCTGTGTGTGTGTGTCGTCCTGGACTACACTGAGAGCCATGTAGCCGGTGGGGAAGCTCAGTCTACACAGCTGCCCTGAAGCCTAGTTCTTTCACTGGGGAGCAGGGCTGGATCAAGCCTTGAGGTCACAGGCTCAGGCTCCAGTCCTGCCCTGTCACCCCTGCCCTGTCACCCCTGCCCTGTCGCCCTGAGCACTACTTAGCAGACATGGAAACTGTTTACCTGCCTCGAGGACAGCAAAGGTTGCAGTCCTGGCCATCTGGCTTCCCAAATGGTGCTTTTCTCTGGATTGCACGTGGTGGTAGGAGTGTGTGTGTACGTGTGTGTGTGCATGTTCTCCTGTGCACACATTTGTGTGTATGGAGGCCCAGGCTCACATGGGAAGCTCCCTCAATCACTCTCCCAAATATGTGGGTGCTAGGAGTTGGAGCTCAGACTTGTACTTCAGCCACTGCGCCATCCCTCCTTTCTGGTTTTGACGGGGTCTTGTTGTGTAGCCTAAGCTGGCTTCAGGTTGCATCAATGCTCCTGCCTCAACTTCTAGATGGTGGGGTTACAGGTATACATCGCTACTCTCTGACCAGATTATTTGGGGGGAAAGGACATGATCTCCCTTTAGCCCTGACTATCCTGAAACTTAGTGGACAAGGTTGGCTTTGAACATGCAACAGTCCTGCTGGTGCCTTCAGTTACTTTTGAATAATCTTTTCCTCAGGGGTTGCATCAGCCAGATGTGATGGATCACGGGTGAGTCCAGCTGTGTGGGAGTGATGACTGCACAGAGTCCTGGGCAGCCTGAACATACAGGTCCCAGAAGAGGGAACAGTACAGACAAGTTGGGGATTTAGGGACAGCGGATACAGTAGCCCAGCTAAGAAATGAACTAAGCTGGTCCCTGTTACTTTTACTGTTTATTTGAGACAACGGCTCACATAGTTTAAATATCCATCAAAACGACCTTGAACTCGACCTCCTCCCACCACCACCTCCCAAGCGCAGAGATTGATCACAGGTGTCCCACCCCCTCGCCCGGCTCTGCAACTTCCGCGTTGCCTTTCTAGAGGGACAGCAGGCTCACACACACAGCTTTAACTTGTACGAAGGTCTATTTGTTTCCAATCAAGATTCTCTTAGGGACCGGCACAGTGGCAACATAATGTTCAAGTTTCCTTGCGGCTTCCTGTCGGTCGGGTTGACTCCCTCCCACTCACCCAGCTTGACCTTCACCTCCCACCGCATAAGAAGCAACCGGTTCTCACGCTGGCTTTATCAGGGCGACCGCTCCACCAGAAGCCAAAGCCTGAGGTGGGAAGTGCAATGCCAGCTACTGTGGGAAGTGCAATGCCAGCTACTGCAGAGACTTTCTGCAGTACAGCATCCCCTACTAACTGGGGAGGCTTGTTATATATATATATATATATATGCACATGCAGGCGGACCAGCCACCGTGAGACTGCGTCCCCAAATTTCTCCCAGTCCTCTCTGGGAGGTGCAAGGGCGTGTCCTAACGGCCAGCGGCGGGTCTGGCTGCGTGGATTCAGCAGGATTCCGCAGAGGCCTGCTCCGTGTTTAACCAGGCTCCTCTTGCTCAGCTGCCAGCCTTCACCTAATACTCACTCTCCCCCAGTCTCCCGCAGCCTAACTTCTGTGCACCCCCACCCCAAACAAAGAGCTCTTTGATCTCCCTCCTTTTGCACTGCAGTGTACTTTGATCCCTCTCCAGGCGTCCATCAGCAAATCTTCCTCACCCCTCGGTGGCCTCTCTCCTGGTCCAGCCGCCTGCATGCCTCTCACTGAGCTCCCAGCTCACATCATGCCCCTAATAATCCGCCCTTGTGGAGCAGGAGTCAGGCGCCCTCGCTAAACTCTGGGCTGGAAAGATGGAGTGCAGTCCACTCCACCCGCGTGGGGGCGTGGGACACCCAGTCCCAAGGGATCTTCTGCCCTTCAGGCATATGTAAGTCCTTCGTACATGTGGTGCACATACATCATCCATGCAGACAAAACAGCCATACACGAAATGAAAAGAATAAATGTTCAGTGCACCTGTGCTGAAATCCCAGTTTCTGACCCCTGCCCACTTCCCCATCCAAAGGTCCTGCTGGCTCTTCCATCTTTCCTGCTCCTAGGGCCTTTCCACAGGCTATTCCATCTGCCTTCAAGTTGTCTCCGCTTCTTTCAAAGATGGATTAAAAGCGTCAAATCTTCACAAGTGGCCTCCCTGTCAGTCGTCCTGGACATCCCAATTCTTTTCATAAGCCATTCCACAACAAATATATACACGTAGGGACCTCGTCTTCCTTCCTTCTCCCCGTTTCCCCAGCATTCCCCACACCGGGGCTGGCACTCAATTCATGTCAACTGTACAGACACAGGAGTCCCATTACCTAGCAGTAACTTTCCAAGACCTCCTCTCCAGGAACGTGCAGCGACCCGGAGGAGGGCAAGGTGCTGCCGATGGGGACCTCCCGGGGTGCAGAGCACGAGGGCAAGGCCGGCGGGCTGAGCTCCATGCGCGGACGGGGGCTCTCATCCCGGAGGCTGAGTCGCAGGATGCGGTGGCGCCAACCCCGGCGGATCTCCGACTGCACCTGCAACGCGGGGCGCTCAGGGCGGCGCCGTTCCCGGCGTGGCCACCAGGGGGCGCGAGCAGGCCGGCCTCTCCTACCTCTTTGTTGATGAAGCAGTAAAGCACGCTCACCAGAAAGCCCTGCCAGAAGAGGAGAGAGACCTGATCGCGGCTGCAGACTGCTTTGTTCCCAGCCCCAAAGTGCTACGGCTGTGGCCGCCCCGGTCCTAGGTGCTGAGGGAACCTGCTCACTGGCTCCCGGCTCCCTGAAGTGCCCCGCCCAGGGGCTGAGAACACATCTGGAGCAAGCTGCTTAACCACTCTGTGCCTCGGTTTCTCCGTCATAAAAACGAAGGCGGTGGTGGGAAGAACTCAGGTGTTTGCGTGTAAAAAGATGTAGTGCAGAGCCTGGCGGTGGTGGCGCACGCCTTTAATTCCAGCACCGAGAGGCAGAGGCAGGCCGATCTCTTGTGAGTTTGAGAACATCCTGGTCAACACACAGTACAATGGCCACCCAGAACTACATGGTGAGACCCTGTCTCAAAAAAAATTAATGAGTTAATTAATTAGGGCTGCAGAGATGGCTCGGCTGTTAAGAGTGCTTGCTGCTCTTCCAGAGGATCCAGGTTCAATTCCCAGCACCCACATGATGGCCCACAACCATCTGAAACTAGTCAGCCTCTGCGGGCACTGCATGCATGTGTGCACAGACACGTGTAGTTAAAACACCAATGCACAAAAACGAATAAAAAGATTTTAATTAATTATAGGGCTTGAGGGGTGCTCAGGAATGGAACGCATGCTTAGCCAGCTGGAGGCAGCATGGGGCAGGCAGGGTTGAGCCCCATGCCTGGCTTCAGTTGATTAATTTTCAAGTCAGTTATGAACATGGGCTATTAAAGTATTCTTTATGGGGGGCTGGAGAGATGACTCGGGGGCTAAGAGCACTGGCTCCTTTTCCAGAGGCCATAAGTTCGATTCCCAGCAACCACATGGTGGCTCACAGCCATCTCTAATGGGATCTGGTGCCCTCTGCTGGCATACGGGCACATACGCAAATACAGGACTCATACATAAAATACATAAATAAATTTAAAAAATCCTTTAAAACAAAAAAGATATTCCTTATTCCGGCACACGCCTTTAATCCCACTACTCAGGAAACAGAGCCTGGCAGATCTCTAAGTTTGAGGCCAGAACGGTCTTCAGAGTGAGTTCCTGGACAGCTGGGGCTACACAGAGAAATCCTGTCTCAAAAAAAAAAAAAAGAAAAGAAAAAGAAAAGAAAAAAAGAAAAAAAAATTCCTTATGCTTTTCTACAGTCCTATCAAAATCTTATTAAAATCACATACCTCCTCTTCCGGGAGGGGGGGCAAATTGAAGCTGTGCTCAGGGAATCGGCCCCTCTTATCTTTCTGCTCCTGCCTGAAGCTCTGCAGTTCCAGGCGCCCTCGCCTCCCTCCATCACAGTAGCCAGCCTCTGGCCGCAGGGACCCTCATCTGGACCACTGCCCTGCATGTGTGACTGGCTGTTGACACAGGGTGTTTCTCCTCCTGCATCCCACAGAGTGGGAAGCCAACCATGTGGCTCCTGGCTGCAGCTCGGTACACGAGCGCTTCGTCTGCTCCTGCTTCTTTTAATGAGTGCACATCCTCCCAAGGGAGATTGGTACCGTGCCCGTTTCGGTGAGGAGGAGGCCGGGGCTCAGTGGGGTCTATCAGGGCAGGGTAGCGTCAGCATTGGCCTCCCATTTTGGAACGGCCTTTCTTAAACTCTGATTTGAGGCTTGTCTCGCTCTAGCCTCACGCAAAGGAGAAGGAAGCCCAGAAGTTGGCAAGTTCCAGAAACTAACTCTGCCCTAACTCAGTCCACCCCACAGTCCTTGCTCCTCACCCGAAGGCAATGCTGGGGGACCTCTACCAGCGTCCCCACCGCCTGCTCCTCCAGCCCAGGACAACCCTCATTAGCTAGGTGCTGCCCTAAGCCTGCGTATGAATGGAATCCCACGGGTGCGCCTCGTCTGTGGCTGCTCGGATAGATAATAGTAGTGCAGTGCCCTGGTGGAAAGAAAAAGGCCCGAGGCGGGAGGTGGAGCCCGTGCGCCCCGTCTGAGCACCTGGAAGGAACTTAGGAAGATTTCAAAGGCCAGTTTGACGAAGCGCAGGGTGCCTTCGGCCTGTTCCTCCGTCACAGGCGCAAACACCACCTCGTGAACACCCAGCAGGGGTACCAGCGTCAGCGTGGAACGAGCCAGCCTGGGGAAAGAGGGTGTTGGTGGTCCCCATGTCCCTGCCCCCGAACCCGGCCCCGTCGGCGTCCCCACTAGGGCCCTCACCTTAGTCGGTAGTCGGGGCAGCGCATCTGTCGTGTCCTCAGCTTTGACACAAGGATGCCAAGGATGCGGATGAAGATGAAGAAATTGATCTGTGAGGAGAGAGAGACTGAGCCAGAAGCTGTACGGTTCTGGGCAGGGACGGGAGGTCGGCGCTCCACTGCCCAGAAAGAGAAATCCCTGAGCACAGCCTGGAGGAGGTGAGCTGGCCCTACCAAGATGGTTATTAGGATGGGGGTGCGAATGATCCACCAAATGGCTTTGACTTCGTTGCGCTCCCAGCACCTGGAGGAGGTAGGGTAAAACTGAGACACACTATTGCCCCCACCCCAGCCACACCCAATCAGGCAGGGTCCCTCGCCAGGTCCACCCTCTTTAAGGCCCCCCCGAAGTCCTTTAAGACCCACCCACCCTGCTTTCCAGAAGGCCCCCTAAGCCACCTTTCCCAGCTCCTGGTCCCTTTAGACCCCGCCTACGTTCTCCGTATGGTCACGTTCCACCCTTCCCCCGCCCAGATTCCACATCGCTCCGCCCCCAACCCAGGCCCCGCCCCCAGGCCCTGCAACTCACTGCGTGTTCTCCAACAGGTACCTGACGATCACCCAAGGAATGACGAAAAGCGCGGGGGCCCCTGTGCAGACCCCGGTCCCCGCCCCCCACCCCGCCGCAGCTGTCAGCGTGCACACGAGCCCCTTCCAGGCCCAAGACCCGCGGACTTTCTCAGCGAGGGGGTGGGAGGGGATGCAACGCGGATCGGCGGGGCATTGGGGGGCACTGGGCTGGGCAGAGGGTGGGGGGGCACGGAGTCAGGGCTCACCCCAGCCAAGAAGCAGGTAGCAGCGGAAGTGGCCCTTTTCCGAGCCTCCCACGATCACCAGCAGATGGTGCAGGTACACACCCTCTACCAGCAGCCAGGTGTAGTTGGCACCCACGCAGTACTGGGTCACGATCTGGGCCGTGCGGCAGGCAGCTAGGGCCTAGGGAGCCGTCCGACCAGGGAAGTCAAGACAGGGAGGTATCCGCGAGCCTTTTCCGAGCAGCCTTGTCTATTTCATTATTTGTGTTTGTTCCTTTGTGTATGTGGTAGTAGAGCTTGAACCCGGGGATTCCTCCTTGCTAAGCAGATGCTCCAGCGCTAAACCACACCCCCAGCCCCTCACTGGGGGATTCTAGGCAGGGGCTCTACCACTGAGCCACACCCCAGCCCCTCACTGGGGGATTCTAGGCAGGGGCTCTACCGCTGAGTTCCATTCCTCTTCTCTTTGAGTCAGGGTCTCACTAAATTGTCCAGGCTGTCCTTGAACTTGCTCCGTAGCCCAATCGGGTCTTAAAATGTCAATTCTGCTCAGATTCCCTCATAACTGGAACTACAGGACTTCCCGTCCAGACAGGGCTCATCTCCATCTCTTTCCCCACTTTAAAATGTTTACTGGGTCCCCAGCTGATAGTCTATGCCACCATATTAACTTTCCCTTGAGGACTCCCCCACACTGACACTCTTAGCTCCTGCATATTCTGTTTTGTCACCACAGTGGAGTACACTTAGTAGCCTTTGTCACACTCGCTCATAAGAACTGAACTGGGGCTGAAGAGGTAACCCAGCAGTTAAGAGCACTGGCTGCTCTTCCAGAGGACCCAGGTTCAATTCCCAGCACCCACTCTGCCTGGCAACTGTCTGTAACTCCAGATCCAGGGGGATCTGACATGCACTTCTGGCCTCTGGGGGCACCAGACATGCACGTGATGCACATACATACATGATACATGTATGCAGGCAAACACTCACAGACATAAAATAAAAATAAAAATGTAAAAGTTGCCCAGGAGTGGTGGCCCAGCACTGGGGACACAGAGGACAGCCTGGTCTACAGACTGAGTTACAGGATAGCCAGGGCTACACAGAGAAACCCCCTTCTCAAACCCCCTCTACCCCCCCAAAAAAAAATAAATGCCAAGCTATGTGACCATAGGCACAGAAAGACCAGAGACCTTTCAGGAGTTGCTTCTCTTTGTCCACCGTGTGGATTCCGGGGTTTGAACTCAAGTCATGGGGCATGTTAGCCAGTGCCTTTATGCACCGAGCCATGTAGCGGCCCTTTTGTTGATGCCGTTTAGTGTGTAGAGGTGTTTGGCCTGCATACATGTCTGTGCTTCACATGCGGGTCAGAAGAGGACATCGGATCCCCTGGAACCGGGGCTGCCGATGGTTATGAGCTGTGTGCGGGTGCTGGCAATAACACCAGGGTTCTCTGTAAGGGTGGCCGTGCTCCCAACCACTGAGCATCTCTCCCGTCCCCAATGTCCCTTCATCTTCCTTTTCATTTCCCCAGTCCTGGGCCAGGGATTCTATTCCTGGGCTCATCCGAAAGACCCTCACAGCTCCCCCAGCAATTACTGCTGTCTGATTTGGACACCTCTGTTCATACCCCTGCGTCTCGCCTCCCCATATCCAGGGATGAATCCCCCTCATCCCTTTCTTCCTTCCATCCTTCCCCTATGCCCTCAGTATGTAGTGATGAGGACAGGTACGGAAACAGATGGAGAAGAACTTCTTGGTCCCAGGAAGAAGGAGATGGCTTACCTGATTCCGCAGGGTAAGAGTCTGGTCCCCAGGGTAGGGACTCAGCGTAGGCAGCAGCCGGTCTCGGGTGAGGATGGCCACTGCCCGCAGCATGAAAGACGTGAACAAGTTCATGTGGATGTAATTGCGAGTGCAGTGCAGCCGCCTGTTGGATTTGAGAGACAACAGGGCTGGGAGCCCGTGCAGAGCAGTCTCTCAGTCCCTCTAGCCACCCTGCAGCCCGTCCCCATCTCCCAACGGGTGTGCACTCTGAGGCCCGGGTCCCCACCACACCACACCTGAACAAGCTTAAGATGAGCAGGGCTAGCAGCAGAGTGCCCAGGGACAGGGAGTAACCCACGGTATACACAACCTGAAGGCGCTCCAGGATCCGCCTTTGGTCCTGGTGGGGACACAGAAGGCAAGAGAAGACGTAACTCTTCCAGCTGACCCGGAGTAGGAGGCAGGGCTGCCCAGCACGTCCCCTCCCCCTCCCCCTCCCTCCCCCCCCCGCCCCCCTTCTCCTGTGGGGAACGCGCCCCTTTGTTCTGTTCTCACAAAGCGAAGCCCTCATTTTTCTCCTTGCACTTCTTCAAGGGGGGGGCAGTTGACTCCATCCTTCACTTCCAAGGCTAGATTGCACATTAACACACATGGGTTCACACACACACACACACACACACACACACACACACACACTTTTATTTTGAGACAGGATTTTTCTGTGTAGCCTTGGCTGTCCTGGAACTCAGTCACTTGGGAGGCCAGGCTGGCCTCGAACTTACAGAGATCTGCCAGCCTTGGTTGACCTGGCACTCACTACCTGGACCATGCCGGTTTCAAGCTTGCAGATCCACCTGCCTTGAGCTCCTAGGATTACACATACACAAGTAGAAGCAATAAAATAACATTTTAAAAATGACGGAAAGCCAGACACAATGGTTTTAATCTCAGAACTCAGGAGGCAGAGGCAGGCGGATCTCTGTGAGTTCAAGGCCAGCCTGGTCTACAGAGTGAGTTCCAGGACAGCCAGGACTGTACACAATGAGATCCTGTCTAAAAATCACCACATAATAAAGATGGCAAAGGGCTCAGCAGGTAAAGGCCCTTTGTCCTCTCAACTCCACATACACACTATGGTGCGCGTGCACACACACGCACACATACACACACAGTCTCACACACACTCACACACACACCACACACACTCACACATTCACACACACACGCACGCGCGCGCACAGTCACACTCACACACTCACACACACTCACACACACACACGCACACACACTCACACATACACACACTCACACTCACACACTCACACACTCACACATTCACACACACACACGCGCACACAGTCACACTCACACACTCACACACACTCACACACACTCACACACACACGCACTCACACACACATTCACACTCACACACTCACACACACTCACACACTCACACACGGCTTTAAAAAGATGTCCGCCGTTAGTGAGGATGCCCCACAGAGAAACGGACAAACATGCTACAATGACAGAGCCCGAGTTGTTTGACTCTGCAAAGGTGTGGCCTTGTAGTGCAGGTTTTGATCTCGGAAATCCGCACCCTTTTCTTCTTTCTACGTTTGGCAGGTCTGAGCTGGATTTTAGTTACTGACATCCCAGAGTTCCACTCAGGACAAAGGTGTCCAGTTGGGCCTGAAGCTTCCTGGGGTGTTTGCAGCTTTCCCCAGACACCCTAGCCCAGTCCCTCACCCCTCCTCACCTGGAAGGCCCCGTTCTTCTCCGGGTTCTCACACTGGCTGTGGTCCCTCCAAGGCCCCCACTGGCCATCGCTGCCGCACTGGCGGAACACGTAGCCTGCAGCCACTTTGGAGGGAATTAGAGAAAGAGGTATGTAGTGGTTCACCACTGTAATCTAGACAATTGGGAGGCTGAGGCAGGAGGATTGCCATGAGCTCAAGGCCAGCCTGGTCCCTGGAGGAGATGACTCGGACGGTAGAGTCGTTGGTAGCGCCTGGGACCCACAAGGTGAAAGGATTAATGTAATCTCTTATCGCCACACCCCATAGCGCCTGCATCCACACATTTACACAATAAATTAAGACAGGGAAGTGAATCGTGTGACAGAGCCCAGGGGACACAGACACTAGGAAACACCCGGCTTGACAGACAGGGTCAGAGGGTTTGCTGCCCAAATGTGGAGTCCTGGATGAGGGGTTCGGGAAGCGACTCACCATGGCGGTGCCAGGGCAGATACCAGGGACAGGATGCCTGGGCAGTGGTGTTGGCGGCCGTGTAGTCCCAGCAGACGTACATATCAAAGGACCCGTTACAGACCGTGCCTGAGGGAGAGGGCAGCAGAACCCGAGGCTGGAGGAGAGGGGCGGACCCAGCTTCCCGCTTCCCTTTCTTCCACACCTGTCCCCTTAGAGGCCACAAGCTCCTCTCACCAGACCTCAGACCTACCGGTCCCGCCAGCTACCGCAGGCTCCTCCCACAAAATAAAGCCCAACCCTGTATTATTATTCTCTACTAGAAAGCTTAATTGTCGGCTGGAGAGAAGTCTCGGTGGTAAAGACTGCTCTTCCAGAGGACCTGAGTTCAATTCCCAGCACCCACGGCAGCTCACAACCATCTAAAATTCCAGTTTCAGGAGACCCGACACCCATAACAAAACACTTATGTACATAAAATAGGAATAAATAAAATTAAAAAAAAAAGCGTAATTGTTAAACTCCACCCCAAACCCCGCCCACGACCCTCCGGGCCCTGGGACTCGCCCTGTAGACCAGGCTGGTCCGGAACTCACAAAGATCCCCCTGCCTCTGCCTGCTGGGGATTAGGATTCTTCAATCCAACTGAATCCAACCTGAGTCCTCACCGCCTACCAGAGCCAAACCCCACCCCAAATGTGCTCGGAAACCGCCCAGATTTTCCTCTTGGGCCGCCCCCTTCTCCTCTCAGCCCCTCCCTCCTGCTCGCCCAGCCCTCTGGCCACACCTGAGGGAGGATCTGCAGCCTTCAGGGTCTCCTCGCACTCCCGGCCGTAGCGCTCCCAGCGCTGGTAAAGCTCCCCCGTCGTCTGCCCCTCAGAGTCTGTCTAAGAGGACAGGGAAGAGAGGACCCCCGTCTCCCCAGGATAACCCCCTCCCGGACAGCAAGCTCCACTGCGAAGGGCCAGAGATTCAGAGGGGCTGCCCAGCTTTTTTGCACAGAACTCCTAGGTGGCTTAGAAAGCTTTTAGATGGAATTGGGTGCCTAGAAAACCGCCAAGGGATCTGATATGACAGATGGCAAACTTTTCAGAGCACCAGAGGGCGATGGCTGGACCCCACCAGAGGACTAGTGAGCGAAGGCGTGAGTAGAAACTACCAGACTGCAGCCTCGGAGCTCTCCTTGAGGTAGGGGAAGGCTTAACACCCTGCCAGACCGTCTGTCTAGGTCCTCACCTCCGCCTTCTGGGGTGGCAGCCCACACAGACCCAGCAGCAGAAACAGAAGCCGCGGGAGCATCCTTGAAGGTGATGGAGGCAGAGGCGGTTGGGTTGGAGGGTCCCAGGGCAGAATCAACACTTCGGCCTCAGTTAGTGTTCACCTGCCAGATGCACAGACTCTGAGGCCTCCCCATTTCCGCACGTGAGGATTTGGGGTGGGGCCCGGACTAGGCGCGGCCTCCAGTGGTTAAGTGGGGCTGGGATCAGCTAAGCGATTCCCAGGCCCTCCTAAGTGTTGCTGAGGCAGCCAAGGTGGAAGGGAGGGGTGTTTGCTGAGGGGCCTGTTGCCCTAGAGCTGTGACGGGCAGAAGCGTCAGTGTCAACCAGAGGCTAGACCTGAGAGACTCGGTCGGGAACCTGGGACCTTCTGGTGTGCGTGGGGGCGGGGGGCGGGGGGAGTAGAAAACCATCAGTCAAGTAGAGAAGGGAACTTGAAATGACCGTTTGAGTTCCCACCCTCCCAGCCCAAAATGTTTTTAAATGAGATAGGAACCCATCTTCTAAAACTTTCCTGGCTTTGGATACATAAAGCCCAGAGTCAGAAACAAGGTTCTCCCAGCATCCAAATACTGAGTAATTAATTAGACCCCGGGTTTCTGACTTTGAGCATGCTAAATACTCTGAAAAGTCTTTCAAGCGCAAGCGTCACCCACCCTGACCCAGACAACGTGAAAGCAGGGTTTCAAGAGGGAATCTCAGACCTGGGGGGCGAGGGGGGGGGCGGCGGGCAGAGTCAGAGACAGACAGGGGATGAAAGCAGACTGACTCAGGGACAATGAGACACAGTAAGAGATCAGAGACCAAAGGGAAAAAAGGGGGGACAGAGGCAAAAATGTGGGTTCCGAGACAGAAAGACGTGAGCAGGGGAAAAACAGAACGGGAAAAGACTAGAAATTAAGCCCATCTAGAATCTGAGAGGTGGAGGGGAAGATGACCCGGCAGAGAGGCAGAGAGACTCAGAGAGGCGAGGGAGACATAGGTCCAGGGCAGGAGGTGGATGGGGACCCCTTACCTGTGCCCGGTCCCCGTCCCCAATCTCCTGCCACCGCTGCCCTGCCTCGCCCGCCCGTCTGAGCTCTGGAAGAGGTGACTGACAGGCGCTGGCAGGCTGGGGTGTTGGAGGGGGCGGGGCCAGGGTGGAACCGAGACCAGGAGGGGGAGCTCGGGAAGAGTGGGAACTGAGGAGCAGGCACGTTTATCACAGCCACTCTGTGTCACATAGGAGCCGCCACCCCACCCCTCCGCCACACAGAACACACTATCCCATCCAGACACTTGCACAGCCTCACGCAGCAGCGCAAACACAGAGCGGAATTGCCGAGCCGCGTGGAGCGTGACTCTGAGTAGCAACAAGTTCACAGCTATGTAAGTGTGGCCATGCTGAGAAAGCCAGACTTTCACACACGGGGTCCACGGTCACCCACAGGGACACACGGCTGTGTGCCCGGGGCCGTGGACCCTTCACATACATGCAAACACTACCTGGCATAGTCCTAATATCGTGATCTTTCTGTTGACATTCTTTGGTGTACGTGTTTGTGTACGTGTGTATGAGTGTGAGGCCAGAGGACAACTTCTGATGTCATTCTTGGGTACTTTGTTTTGGCTTTTCGAGACAGGATTTCTCTGTATAGCCCTGGCTCTCTCTGTAGGGCAGGCTAGCCTTGAACTCACAGAGATCTACCTGCCTCTACCTCTCCAGCACTGAGATCACACTACCCAGCTTTACTTGCTGCTCACTGAGGCCTACTCTTGCACAGCAAGCATTTTATCTGCTGAGCCATCCATCACTATTATGCTTAACTTAGTTGCTTTGTTTTAATTTAATTGTGTTTTGCTTGCACGGTGCATTTATACCACATTCGTGCAGTACCCAGTGAGGCCAGAAGAGGGCACTGGTGCTGGAGTTAGAGATGATTCTGAGCCTTCCGGTGGGTGCTGAGCACTGGACCCTGGGTCCTCTAGAATAGCAGCCAGGGTTCTCCAGCCCTGATTTCTTTGTTGTTTCTTAATGAAACCGAGTCTCACTACATAAGCCAGGCGACCTCCGACGATAGGTCCCCCTGCCTCAACCTTTGAAGTGCTGGGATTCATATTCCAGCTGCCCAGGCATCTGTAACCACATCTCCCTTCCAGGAACACTATTAATAAATAGCACACTTATCCACAGGCAATAGGGTATGTCGTGTCAGGCTGCCTGCCACCAGTCCGTGTCCCCCAGGAGGACAGGACCTGGGCACCTGAGGCATCAACCAAAGCAGGACTTCACGCAATGAGTGTCCAGGACATAAATGTGCTGGCGTGTTTCACACATGGCCATTCAGTCACCTCCCAGACCAATCTGAAGGTCACACACACTGTCACACACACATGCACAAACATTGTCACCCTCTGACGCACACACACTGCACCACACGCAATAACACATACTCCCGGGGGGTCGGCAAAGGCACATGCTTGAGTCGCCACACCCCGTGCGGCACAGGCACACAGCCATGCCATTGTGCCGCCCGCACTCACAAACTACAGACATTCTGTGTATGTTCCAGGTGAGGGTTTATATTGTCAGACTTGATGACAGTCACCTTTAACCACTGAATCAAAAAGGCCAATGTCACCTTTTTGTTCCTTTTTTCATATTTTGCGAAAAAGCATCTATATACCCCAGGCTAGCCTTGAACTCATCATCCTTCTGCCTCCAATTGCAAGACTCTGGGCTTACACCTGGGGCTCACCACTCCCAGCTTGCATGAGTCACATAGGTGGCCCTCCCTGGTCCCGTAGCCAGTGGCATGGTTGGTCACTTGCCCACACACTGTGATTCCCACTGTCCACATTGTCACCCATTAACATACTCTGGTTTTTTTTTTTTTAATAAGTTAACTTTATTTTATGTGCGTTGGTGTGAGGGTGTCAGATCCCCTGGAATTGGAGTCACAGACAGCTGTGGCTGCCCTGTGGGTGCTGGGCATTGAACCCAGGGCCTCTGGAAGAGCAGCCCATGCTCTCAACCACTGAGCCATCCCTCCAGCCCAGCATGCACTGTTGAAGTGGTTTCATGGTTACAGGAACCCATATATCACCCCTGTTTTCACAGCCTCTATTTCCGGGATCTCCCTTCACCCCAGACTGGGGAGCATCTGTGCGAGGGACGTGGGATGGGGTGACTTGGAACCCAGTATGAGAACTCAGTGTCTACGTCTCCCCTCAACACAGGCCACCAGTTCAGACAGCTCTCCAGCTCCCCTGGGGTTTGTGTGCTAAGTGGGACAGAGGCAAGCCTGCCCATTTTGCAGAGGACAAGCTGAGGCCCAGAGGCCCCAGGAAGAGCAGGGAGTGCCCTGAGGTCCACATCAGAAGCAGGGAGCAGAGAGCAAGGGGGGTGGGGGTCCTTACCGCCTGGCCCCTGGGGCCTCTGTGCTCTCTGCTCTACATTCCTGGCGCCCTGTGGATCCTGGGAAAGTGTCTGTCCCTGAAGTGGATCAGGAAGGGGGTCTGGGATTGAAGAGCACCTCATGGCCAGCTGAGGCTGGGAGATCTGCTGGGCTTCAAGGGGGCACGAAGGTCACTGGACTGCAGAGGGAGGAGGGATGGGACCGGAGTGCTAAGAGGGGCAGGAAAAGAACGGGAGACCCAGAAAGAAAAGACGGGGAGAGGGGCCAGGCAGCAGTGGCGCACGCCTTAAATCCCAGCACTCGGGAAGCAGAGGCAGGAGGATCTCTGTGAGTTCGAGGCCAGCCTGGTGTACAGAGCGAGTGCCAGGATAGCCAGTGCTACACAGAGAAACCGTGTCCAGAAAAAAAGGAGGAGGAGGAGAGAGATGGAGGAAGGAGAGAGAGGAAACGCTTGGAATGCAGACTCAGGCCTGTCACTGGGGCAGGTTGAGGCAGGAAGACCTGGAGTGTGAAGCCAGCCTGGGCTCTATGGTGAGACACTATTTCAGAGAGAGGAGGGAAGAGAGAAAGGATGGGGGAGGGGAGGGGAGGGGAGAAAGGGGAAGGGGAGGAAATGAGGAGGGAGAGGAAGAAGAGGAGAAGAGGGAAGAGAGGGATGAGAGAGGGTGAGCCTGGAAGATGGTCCGAGGGGGCCGGGACCCGAGGCTCCACCCCCTCCTTGAGAATCTATAGTAAGGTGCCCATGCTCCTGTCAATCACCTTTTCCCCATGATCCTGAATCACGGAATCATACAAAGACACCCTCAATGACACGCAAGAAAAGGGAGGGCGAATAGGAAAGAGGTCAGCCAGGAGACAGGGTGAATACAATCAAAACACGTTATACCCACATGCATATATATATGTATATATATATGCACACACATGCACGCGCACACACACATCAATGAGACTCATTGTGTATAATTACTATCTGCTAATAGGAATCTAAAAGGCAACCTGGAAGCTGGGGCAGTGATGCGCACACCTTTAATCCCAGCACTCGGGAGGCAGAGGCAGAGGATTTTTGTGAGTTCAAGTACAGCCTGGTCTACAGAGCGAGTTCCAGGACAGCCTCCAAATCCACAGAGAAACCCTGTCTCAAGAAACAAAACAAAAAAATCCTAAAGATATTCCTGAAGGCGGAGAGGGGTCCATCCTCACTGTCCACTCATGTAAACACAGGGGAGGCTTGTAGCATAGAAGGGGAGAGGAAGGAGCACTATCTAGGTCCTTGATTGTCTGGGTCCTTGACTAGCTCCTGCGCAGCCCTGTCCTCTGGGGACAGGCATTGAAGAAGCGTCCTGAAGCCTCCTGGGCTACCCAGCTGCTCCCAGGCTGCACCGTGCTGCAGCCCACCCTTCACCCGCCCCGGGAGATTCAGCCCCTGACTACACTCTGGCTGCTTCTCCAGCATACTTGTCTCTTCCGGTCTCTAAATATAGCCTGTCTCTCCCCGCCGCTGCCAGCCTATCCTTTCTGTTGGTTCTCCCACTCCTCTCTCTCTCTCTGCGTGCTCCCTCTCCCCTCCCTCTCTTTTCTCCCTCTCCTCCAAATCCCTCCTGTCTAGTGGAGCACAGCAGAATGCCAATCCCAGAGGCTAGCAGAGCCCTGTGAGTTGAAGGCCAGCCTGGTCTGCACAGTGAGGGACAGGTCAGCTAGGGCTACATAGGGAGACCCTGTCTAAGCACCAAGCAAACAAGACCACCACATATCTCCTTTCTCATTTTCTTTAACCCCACATTCAGTGTTTCTGCCTGTCTTTCTTAATTTAGATATTTCTCTTCCCTCTCTTAGGTCTCATTCAACTTCTCAGGTCTTATCAGGGGACCCTTGTTTTGAATCAGTCTCTTTTGGCTTCTTATTGTACTTATTATTACTATTGTTGTTCTGGTCCTTGTGCATGCTAAACAAGCATTCTCACAGTGCACCACACCCCAGCCCCTCACTGGGGATTCTAGGCGGGGCTCTACCACTGAGCCACACCCCAGCCCCTCACTGGGGATTCTAGGCTGGGCTCTACCCCTGAGCCACACCCCAGCCCCTCACTGGGGATTCTAGGCAGGGGCTCTACCCCTGAGCCACACCCCAGCCCCTCACTGGGGATTCTAGGCAGGGGCTCTACCCCTGAGCCACACCCCAGCCCCTCACTGAGGGATTCTAGGCTGGGCTCTACCACTGAGCCACACCCCAGCCCCTCACTGGGGATTCTAGGCAGGGGCTCTCCAGTTAAGCTATAATTCTTACCTCCACATCCCGGCAACATACTTTCAGCCCAAACTGATCTCAAAGTCACCTCAATCCTCAGCCCCCTCTCCTTGTACTGAGATTACAGTCCTTAGTTATAACTCATTTGTCTTTTTAAAATCTGCCTTATTTAATTTTGCATCCTGGGAATGGAGCCCAGGGTCCCGCACAAGCTAGGCAAACTTCTCTACTGCTCTCCATCCCAGACCTATTCCCTGGGTCTCTCCATCCTTTCCTGTCTCGTCTCTGGTTGTCTGTCTCTTCCCCTCCATTGTTCCTGGTCCTGGCTCTTGTCTCTTGCCTCTCCTGTTTAGAGAGGTGGCCACACAGTGTCCCATCTTTGGAAGTGACAGTAGGGGGAAACTGGAAAGCCTGTGTCTGCCCCCCACGGGGCTGCCCAGCCAAGCAGAGCTGGAGGGGATCAGGCAGGAGCCTGGGGTGCTGGCAGATGGTGCAGGGGAAATGAGGCAGAGAGATATGGGGAGAGGAGGCGCCCCATGGGGCCTGAGGCCAGGGATGGGAGGGAGAGATGGCCCCTGTGATTCAAGACGACAGAGATATGAGGTTTGAAGGATAGAGAACTATTGAGAAACTGAGAGGGGAACAGAGGCACAGAGATACCCTCAGGGAAACATGGCCACCAGGAAGCCAGAGTCAGAGAAAAGGCTCACAAAGACAGAGAGATAGCTCCTGGGAGTCAAAGGAGGAGGAGCTAGCCTGCACACTCAGCCACACACAAGGGATTCATGAAGGAAGGAATCCACGGCCAGGAAAAAATGGAAATAAGATAAAAGAGACCTGGAGAGACAAACAGATAAAATTGAGAGCTTTGGGATGAGGCTCAGGGGATGGAGTGTTTGCCTAGCATGGGTGAAGCCTTGGGTCTGATTCCCACCACCACATAAACCAGATGTGGTAGTGCCTATCTATAGTCCCAATACCACGGGGATGGGGATGGGCGGGGAGGCGGGAGGGCCAGAAGTTCAAGACACAGAGAGTTCAGACAGCCTGGCCTATGTGAGATCCAGACTCAAGAAAAAAGCCAAGGTTGAGTGAATTTCAAAGAGACAGAACACCAGAGACAGGAAACCCGGGGAAATGGTGACCGGGCAAGACAGAAACTCAGAAAGAGGAGAGCGGCGAGAGAGGAGGACAGTGACAGAAATAGGATATCCGAGAGGGAAGACAGGGAGAGACAGAGTCCAGAATGCAAGACTGTATCAACTACGCCAAAGACAAAATCCCAGGGAGACGAGGCAGATGCAGTCAGCTCCCCTTAGCCTCTTCCGGTCCTGGGGGGTACCGGTATCCATAGCAACCGGCCCAGATCCCCAAGGCAAATATTGTCCAGGCCGGCAGCAGCCGCAGGGCTGTGTTGACATAATGTCGCACTGGGTGGGGTGGGGGCCCTAGAGGACAGAATGGCGAGCAGAGAAGAGCCCTCTCATCCGGGGACAGCAGCACCAGCTTCGCTTTTCCTCAAATCCCAGAGCAAACTTCCTTCTCTTCACCCCAGTGGCTGAGTCCAACCACCCCTACTGCCCCCTGGTGACCGTGGTCGAGGCCGGGCGGTCCGAAGTGGAGGCCTGGGCCTGAGGGTCTGACCCTCAAAATGTAATTTCCAGACTGTGGAAAAGAGCATGCCCACTAGGAGAAGGAATTAAAAAAAAAAACAAAAAACAAAAAACAAACAAACAAAAAAAACCCCAGAAAAACAAAACCTATCTACCCCTTCCCCCGCTCCTCCAGCACAGCGAAGGTGCTTGACATCTCCCCGTGAAAGCACTCGGAAGAGAACAAACGCCGTTAGCTGTACCCAGAGCCGGCACACGAAACACTTGACACCCGAACGAACCCAAACTGCTCTTCTCTTCTGGGAAATGGGAGTCCACCACAGGCATTTGCCCTAAAAAGCCAGAGTCACATCGCTCACGGCTCACGCAGACCCCTTTAGAGTCTGGTTCCTGCTCTGGGGCCAGGAGCTGCTCCAGAACAAGAACGGAGGACGACGCCTTTGTATGTCATCTCCTTCCCTCTGCCGTAACTCGGTGGCCTCAGTTCCGAGCCTACCGCATCCTCTATGCTCTGTTTTCGTTCCCATGCCCCACAACATGGAGCCCAGGATTGGAAACTTCCCACAGTGCCCTCGGGCGCGCTTCCAAGAATTTATTTATTTACATTTTTTCAAGACAGGGTTTCTCTTTGTAGTTCTGGCTGTCGTGGAACTCACTCTGTAGACTGGGCTGCCTTAAACTCAGAGATCTGCCTGTTTCTGCCCCCTTAGTGCTGGGATTGAAGGCCGTGTGCATTCATGCCTGCCTTATTTATTATTCTTAAGAGCATGCGCCCCCGGATCCTATGGATCTGAGGTTACCATGGGGTTCTGAGCCAGCTGTCATGGATGTTGAGATTCACACTCAGGTCCTCTGCAAGAGCTAAGTGCTTTAAGAGTTACTGTTTTCAGCCTGCATATATGCCTGCGGGCCAGAAGAGGGCACCAGATCTCATACAGATGAGGTTGTGAGCGACCTTGTGGTTGCTGGGAATTGACCTTTGGAAGAGCAGCCAGTGCTCTTAACCACTGAGCCATTTCCGCAGCCCCTTATTATCATCCTCTTTCTTCCAAAACTAAGGTAAACTTAAAATCTACCTCAGCAGGGCTCCCCCCACCCCCCACACGCCCAGAAATCATTCAGCTCTGGGCATAAAAACCTCCTTTTTGTCATGTATGTCTCTTACATACATGTAAGAGAATGTCAGTGGTGCCACAGACTCTGTGAGCCTCGCCCTTCCTTGCTAGGTATCTTCCTAGCACTTACCAGGACCGGCAATGGTCTTACCAGCTCTGTGCCTGCTTCTGTGCGTGTAAAATGGGGACAATTATGATCGAGGAGTGTTTGACATACAGGAACTGCACGGCGGCACTGTCATTGACTTTGTGTGGTACTTTACAATCTCCATGGAACTCACCATCCAGGAGAGCAAACTCTGTTGATCACAGTGGAGACTCCAGCACCTAGGATGGGATCTCGGTTTGTAGTAAGAACTCAGGATACGCGTGTGTGGGTGCATGCATGCATCTCTGTGTGTGTGTGTGTGTGTGTGTGTGTGTGTGTGTGTGTGGTTCTAGGAATCAAACCCAGGGTGTCAAACATGCTAGGCAAGGCAGGAACTCCAACACTGAGCCACACCCCAGCCCCTCCCTCACTGGGGGACTCTAGGCAGGGGCTCTACCACTGAGCCACACCCCAGCCCCTCACTGGGGGATTCTAGGCTGTTGCTGCGTGGGCCTCCAGCCCTTAGGTTTTAGAGGCAATGTCTTTCTGTAGCCCAGGCTAGTCTTGAACTTGCCACCCTCCTCCAGAGTGCTGGGGGTCACAGGTGTGTGTCATTATAGCCAACAAAGGAAGCATGTTGAATGAGGGAAGGAGGTTGGCAGGACTATGAATCTCACCTTCTGGATGCAGAAACTAAGGTTTCGGGCTCGCATACTCAGAATGTGGTAGACACAGTACCCAAATGTGAATAAATCTGGTTACCCACACTTCCTTTGTGCCCAGAGGTAACTCTCCTTCTGCTCCCGGCCACACTTGCTCCACATGCCTGGGCCCCAGCAGTGAAGGACGTTGCTGACAAGCTTGAGGGCCTTGCCTGATGAGCCGAGTTTGGTCCCCAGAGCCCACATGGAGGAAAAAACTATCTGACTCCCACAATTTCTCTTCCAACACCCACGCCATGTGAAGAACTCTCGTGTTTGTGTGTGTACACACATGCGTGCACACACACAAGCAAATAAACGTACAAGTCAGGGAAGAACAAGCATGTTGCCTGGGAGTTGGGTCTTGTAGTACATGCCTGTAATCCCAGCACTGGGGTGGCTGAGGGCATGAATACCAGCGGCTCAGAAGAGGCCCCTCCCCTTTTTTGGTGTTTTTGAGACAGGGTTTCTCTGTGTAACAGCCTTAGCTGTCCTGGAATCGCTCTGTAGGTCAGGCTGGCCTCAAACTCACAGAGATCCCCCTGCCTCGGCCTCTCAAGTGTTGGGATTAAAGGGGTGCGCCACCACTGTCTGGCTTAGAGGCCATCTTTTCAGCTAAAGAATGAGTTCAACGCCAGCTTCGTGAACATGAGACCCTGTTTCAAAACAAAACCAGTCTGGGCGTGAGCCTAATGGTGCTTTCCTGTAACTGCAGTATGTGGAAGGCTGACGCAGAAGGATGGCCTCAAATTTGAGGCCATGGACTATTTAGTGATTTCCATACCAGACTGGGCCACTGAGAGAAATCCTGTCTCAAAAACTATAGCCAGAGGGTCAGGTGTGGCGACACTTGCCTTTAATGCCAGCACCTGTGAGGCAAAGGCAGGTGGGTTTCTTCGGTTGGAGGCCAGCATGGACTATATGCCAACACCTAGAACTGCCAAGGTAACACAGGGAGAGATCTGCTTTTGCTTGTTTTTTCGAGACAGGGTTTCTCCGAGTAACAACAGCCTTAGCCGTCCCGGAAATCACTCTGTAGACCAGGCTGGCCTCGAACTCACAGAGATCCACCTGCCTCTGCCTCCTGAATGCTGGGATTTAAGGCGTGCGCCACCACTGCCAGGCTGAGACCCCCCCACTCTAAGAAAACCGAGTGGCTGCACAGGCCCTTTACCGCTAGATTTTGGGAAGAGGTGCCAGGAGAATAAAAAGTTCAAAACCAGCGTGCATGAGGCTACGTGAGACCTTGACTCACGAAAGCAACAAAAGCCGGACAGTGTGTGCGTGTGTGTGTGTGTGTGTGTGTGTGTGTGTGTGTGTGCATGTGTGTGTGTGTGTGTGCGTGTGTGTGCGCGTGTGTTGTGTGTGTGTGTCATGTGTGTGTGTTGTGTGTGTGTGTTGTGTGTGAGTGTGTGTGTGTGTGTGTGTGTGTGTGTGTGTTGCCTGTAATCGCAGCCCTTGGGGGCCTGGGGTGGAGGCAAGCCTGGGCTACCTACATAACGAGGGCAGTCTGTCCTTGCTCAAAAATACAAAACAAAACAAAGCAAAATGAATCCCGTGGTCGGGGTCATGACTTGGGGGGCAAAGGCGGCCCCGTCTTCTTTAAACCTATTGTCAGGCTTTGTGCCCCCTCCTTTTCTCCTAGCTCCCCAGTTTCTGAGCCGGCTCTGACTGACACCGCCAGCTGGTCCCGGGCTTCACAACTGGGTCTCTGTCAAAATACGGACTGGATAAAGCCTTCGCGGGAGACTAGGACTGAGTGGGCGGAGCTAAGGCCTCCGAGGCTGAAGAGGAAGGGAGGATTAGGGCGGGGCTAATCGACTTGAGGGGCGGGAATCTCAATTCTGGGGGCGGGGCTAATCCTACCAGAGTGTCTGGCCCAAATTTCTGGTCTTTGATGCTCTAGGGGTGTGGCTAATTGCACTAGGGGCGGGAATAGAACTTTGGCTGCTTCTACACTTGGGGGTGGAGCTGAACGCCTTGGGGGCGGGTCTAGATCTAATAAACAAGGAATGAAGACCCCTCTACGTTACAGGAGCGGGTTATAGGATAATCTAGCGTATTTGAGGTTTCAATGCGAGGCTCTGGCCGTGCGAGGGGACTTATGGGAAGTCAGATAAAAAATTCCAGGGAGGCTTTTGGGAACAGAGGAGTGCCTTCTTTTACCTCATCCTCCTGCCAGAGCTGGGGGCGACGCTTCGGAATGAAAAGCGGAAAAGAGCCTGCCCCTTCAAACCTGTCCGCATTGCTATTGGCGGAGGAGCCTGCGCGACAGACTTTCATTGGTTCCTAACGGGAGAGGAGGGGGTGGTAGAGAGAATACACTAGGATTGTGGGAGGGACCAGACAGTACCTAGGGGGACCCGGACGCAGCCAATCCTGACCTGAAGACAGTTGGGGGGCGACTGACAGAGCAGTCTCTCGACCCCCTCTCTGGGCATCCTAGGGGATGACCCCAGCGCCAGGCTCAGCGCCGGCCGCCTGATAGCTGGGTGGGCCGAGCTGGGGATGCTGGAACGAAGGGCGTTGCTATGGCAACGGGAGGCAGGGCCTGGGGGGGGGACCGGGCCCGAGCTGGGGCTGCGGGGGCCGGCGGTGGCTGCGGCGGGGCAATGGCGGAGCGCGGTCCGGCCTTCTGCGGCCTCTACGACACGTCCTCGCTACTGCAGTACTGCAACGGTGAGAGCTCAGCCCTTGGCCCCACCCAGGGTTGGACCTACCTTCTCCCCCAACCCCTTTCTTCCAAGTCCTAATCTCCTCCCTTGTGCGAGATCCCTCCTTTCTCCCTATCAACAGGATGCTGACCCCAGAACAAGGTCCTCCGTTCCAAAGCCAGGATCCTGCTCCCCCATCCCCCACATATACCTGCCGCGAAGGTGGCTAGGCAGAGGGAAGGGGAAGGATCTTGAAGGTGCCTGTGATGGGGATGGTAGGCCTGGGCAGGGGCATCAACTGGACCTGGAGCTTTGCTGCCCTTCGGCCCTCTGGGACCGTCCTCCGTGTTTGGGCATAGCAGGGGCAAATGCTGACTTGAGGGCTGGCATGGGACCTGTAAAACATCAGAGGAGTTTCCGTCCACGGAATCCCCATCTTCAGCCCTGCCCCTCCCACCCATGAAGAAGCCTCCCTTTCACCTAGACAAATGCCACCAGGAGGGCCATTATGGTTAGGGGAGCTGTGGGCTGCAGGAGCGGGGAGATGAGAAGTGGGACGTGGGCGCTGGTCTCTGGGCCAGGGCAATGGCCAAGAGCAGAGCTTGAGTCATGGGGTGGGACCATCAGACCAGGCAAGGCCGCGGCTGGAAGCTGGACATTCAGGGTCAATGTGCCCCCATGTCAATCAGGGGGCCTTTGGAAAGATTCATCTTGGAGTTTGGAAGTCACCCCTGGGGAACAACCCTTTGCTAGGGACCCCTAGAGTTGAAAAAGGACCCAGAACGTTTCTTTCATCCCCCCTCTACCCTCTAAAGGTTATGGATGACAGCATCCCTGAGGCTGGATCAAGTTTGGGTTCTGTCCCTGAAAGGAAAAAGGAAAGCGTGTCCCGAACAAGTGACTTGGGCCTCCTGGGCTTTCCTTCTACAGAGAGGCAGAGGTCATTGCAGCCATGAGTGGAGGGGGGTGGTGGAAATATTAACTACCATATTTAATGGTCCGTCTTATCTGGGGTTTCTTAAGCTCACATCATAATGTGGGAAATACGGTAAGTGCGCAGTCTAGCTAGTGTATTTTCAATTGCAATACTAATGGTAGGTAGGAAGGGGTCTGCGTAAGGTCGTTCGGTGGCCCTCAGCTTCTCTCTCATTCCACCTTCTTCAGTTTCTTCCTTTGCAAGGATTGCCACGGGACCCTAGGACTTCTTGGTAGGGGTCTCAAGTCTCTGCAGGCCTCTCGCTCTGACCTCGAGAGTCACTATCCCATCTTCCCTCTGCAGGTCCAGACATCGGACCTGCGAAGCACTGGGTGGGTGGGGGCAGGGGACAGACTGGCAGGGCCGGGCAAACGATTGGACCACGGAGGGAGAGGGAGGGGAGGGACAGGAGGCTGCAGTGCGCAGTCCAACGAGCAGGCGGGGCTGGCCCAGGGACACAGGACTCAGGATGGCAAGTGCGACCTCCCGAGCCCAGCTGCTGTTCCTGGTACCACCTTTACCTGAAACAGGCTGCAAGGCAGGGTCTCCTAGATTGTCTCAGCAATGAGTCTGGGTAGGAGTGGTCTGGGAGGGAGGCGGAGGAAAGCCACCTAGGGTCCCCCTCCCTCGTGGGAGGAAGGACGGGAGGGGGGAAACGATGAGGGAGTCATTTAAACTGCATCGTTGGGCTGAAAAGGGGGAGGAGGGCTAAATCTGGGGTAGGGGTACAGAGATGAAATGGGAGGGGGGCAGGGGACAGAAAATCCGGGCTGGGGGGTAGAGATTGTGTCATCTCTGCCCTGCAATCCCCATGCGGGCCGCCAGGGGTCATAGAAGCTCTGTCCTTACGGCTTCTTGGAGGGCCGAACTCCTTGGAGAGCGGGCAGAGGGGGAGAGGGGAACACCGCAGGACCTTTTGGCTTGCAAAGTCTTGGATACAGCGAGAGAATGTTGGTGCCGGTGACAGAATATTGACATTCGTCAGAGAACGTCGGGGGCGCCTTCTAGAGCGTTGTCACGGGGAGTGGGTTGATGTCATCTTTGAAGTGCTGATATGACTTAAAGATATTTAGCATCTTAGTCACAGAATCTCAAAACCAAAGTGAGGGCCTGGGATTGGTAGAATCTGCATGAAAAAAAAAGGGACTTCCCCCAAGGTCGCATGGCCAGGGCACAGTGGCAGAGAGAGGAGGTGGGGGTTTCCTTCCTCCTTTCCGGAACCGTCTCCTCTTCTTGGGCCCATCTCCAAGCATCCCCATCGAACCCAGGTTGCAGGAAAAGTCAGGGATCTTGGCTGGTCCCGACAGGCCCCGAAAAACGGGACGGACGCTTCTGGTCCTCGGAGCGTCCCCCCCCCCATCTTCCCCCGGGTGGTCCCCTGCAGCCCGTATCTCCTCGGCTTTCTAGATGACAATCTGTCCGGCACCAGCGGCATGGAGGTGGACGACCGCGTGTCGGCGCTGGAGCAGCGGCTGCAGCTGCAGGAAGACGAGCTGGCGGTCCTAAAGGCGGCGCTGGCGGACGCGCTGCGTCGCCTGCGGGCGTGCGAAGAACAAGGCGCGGCGCTGCGCGCGAGGGGTACCCCGAAGGGCCGGGCACCCCCGCGCCTGGGCACCACCGCCTCGGGTACCTTGGTCAGGGTGGAGGGTGTGCTGAGGAGGGTCGGAGGCTCGACCTCGTGCTTATCCTCTCTCTCTCTCTCTCTCTCTCTCTCTCTCTCTCTCTCTCTCTCTCTCTCTCTCTCTCTCTCTCTCTCTCTCTCTCTCTCTCCCCGTGCTCTAACTCCATCACTCCAGTGTGTCAGCTCCTGAAAGGCCTTCCCACCAGGACGCCCCTCAATGGCTCCGGACCCCCGCGACGCGTGGGCGGCTATGCCACCTCCCCGTCTTCCCCCAAGAAGGAGGCAAACTCTGGGCGCAGGTAAGGCAAGAAAAGCAAGGTCTCCCAGACCTTGGAGAACACAGCTCCATCATCGGGGGCTCTGCCCTCATCACTCCGGTCTTTCCCGCAGCAGTCGCCGCTACTTGTCACCCGAGCGCCTGGCCTCTGTGCGTCGAGAGGATCCCCGCAGTCGCACCACTTCTTCCAGCAGTAACTGTAGCGCCAAAAAAGAGGGGTAAGTTGAGAGGTGGGGGCTCCGGCTCCAGACAGGCAAGAGACGAATGCATAGGGAATTAAACCCTGCCACGATGCTATAACCTAGAGCGGGGTGAACCTGTTCACAAAGTGGGGAGCGCAGGACTGGGGTAGCCTGGTCAAAACGGAAGGCCTGGAGAGGTGGGGCCAGTATTGGGAAACGGACCAGAATTGGGAAACGGAACTGGAATTTAAGATCTGGATGGACTATGAGTGGACGGAGGAAGCGAGGGAGGAGCCAGGCTCATGGGTGTGGCTATTAAGATAAAAAGTTCCCTTTGATTCTCAGGGTGTGGTCAGAGCTCAAGACTCAGAGTTTCTGTAAGGAGTGTAAATATCAGGGATAGCGGCATGGTTGGAATTTAGGCGTGTTAGTGCGGTTAGCAGGGTAGAATCGGAACCTAGAGTGGGGGACGGAAGAGTGGGGACCTGTCACTTCAGGAACCCCACTCGGGTCGAAGGCCCTTGGTATGAGTGGGTGTGGCTCAAGATCGGGCGTGGCTGCAGGTGGGCGTGGTCCAATCTTCCAGATAACTGGGAGAGTGTTGGGAGCGAGGTCCTGCGAAACTAGATAGAGTCAGTGTCCAATGGGACTCAAGAAAAGAGGCAGGGAAGCCGTCAGTTACTAATTAAGAGGGGAGCCTGGCGTGGCCTCCTCTTAAGCCTGTAGATTACAGCAGAAGCTGAGGCGAGGGAATTGCCCAAGTTGTGGGGCAGACTGGGGTTACAAGAGCACGCTGAGCGTTCCAGCCCAGTCTGGGTTTCAGTGAAACCCTGTCTCAAATTTACAAACAAACAAGCAAATAAATGCATTGCATGACTCTGATCCCCGGACTTGGCCAGTGGAGACGGGAGGATCATTCTCGGCTACTTACAGCAAATTTAAGGCCAGCCCGGGCCACTCGAGACCTTGTCCTAAGAGACAGAGACACAGACACGGACAAGATGGAGACGATCCAGGACTAAGTTAGCAAGAGGGGATGCCTGTGATCAGTGGTGGGCGTGGTCAGGTGCTAGGGGCGGGGTCAAGGCGTAAGGGTGCGGCACGCCGTGGCGGCAGTGACCAGGACTTGAGAGTAGACTGTGGCAGGTCAGAGGTCAAACCCCAGCAGGTGTCAAGTCTCCTGAAATAATAACAGACGCGTTCTGGGGCAGACTTGCCTGCACTGACCGCTACCAACCTCGCAACCACCCTGGAGGTGTGGCTATTCTATTCCCGGTCCTGAAAAGAGGAAACCGGTTTGTTGTCTCAAGTTGGGCAACTTGTTCGTTCATCCCTCTGGAGAGAACTGGGGAGCTCTGAGCTCAGGCAAGCGCGCCTCTGAGTCTGCGTCGTCAACCATCACCCACCCCTCGCCCCATCCGGAGAGCCGGGTGTCTGAAATCCGTGGGCCGGGCTGTGGCTCCCGGTGGCACCTGGCGCCTGCAGGGGTCCGCTGCGGGGGGCGGGGCAGGGGCGGTGGGGCGGGGCAGGGGCGGTGGCGCCAGAGCCTCCCAGGGCCGGAAGCGGCGGGGCCGGCCCCGGCTCCACCCCGTCCCGGAGCTCCGCCAGCCGCCGCCATGAGTAGTTTTGGAGCTGGGTGAGACCCTGTCGCAGCCCCCGTCCCCTCGTCCTTTCTCTCCTCTGGCAGAGGAGAAGGCGGAGACACGCCCCTTGCTCTGAACGTTTCTTTGCTTTCCTGACTGAAGTTTGGGGTGCTGGGGGAGGAAGGGAAGGAGCGCTGGGGAGCATTTTGCTGCCTAGGAGGGAGGGTCCCTAGTGACGCCCGTTTTCCAGGATCGCGTGCCTGCCGCTTCGTGCTGTGTGACCCTTTGGCGATCTCTGCCTCTCTGGGCCTGTGTCTTAGGCTCTTCAGGCTCTAACGAGCAAAGCACAGGGCCTGCAGAGAGGTAGCGCTCCGCTTCTGACTCGCCTGATTATCCGTTGGAGACCCGCAGAGCCAGGGATTTGGGATGGGGGGGACTTCCTCTCCTATCTTATCTGCCTGCTAAAGCACTCATTTCCCACTCCCTCTTTCCCCCCCTGCATCTTTTCCTGACAGGAAAACCAAAGAAGTTATCTTCGGCATGGGTGAGTGTGGAGGGTGGGCGTGGTTTCACTGTGGCCTGCAGAAGACCTGGGGTTCCGGCCCTTGCCTATCTGGCTTCATTTTTAAGAAAGAGAGAGCGAGGAAGAGAGAAAGAGAGGGGTGGGAAGAAGGGACAGAGGGAGGGGAGGGAGGGGGTCTAAGCCAGTAACCCAGCATTTGGGAGCCTGCAGGAGTTTTGGAAGTTGGAGGAAAGCTAGCCTGGGCTACGGAAAGAGATCCCGTCTGTAGCATGATGAGCTGGCTGTGGCGGCCCTCACCTGTACCAGCACTTGGGAGTCTGAGGCAGCGGGATCACATTGAGTTCCGCGCCAGCCTGGGCTACACAGAGAGTTCCAGGCCAGCCTCAAATAATAATGATCTTAGCAACAGTCATAGAGGAATGGGAACAGGCCTAGGGCTGGGGTGGACCCTGACCTCTGAGGGTATCTCGGCAGAGGAGGGATCTGTGAAGATGTTTCTGAGGGGCCGCCCTGTGCCCATGCTGATCCCAGACGAGCTGGCACCCACCTATAGCCTGGACGCCCGCTCTGAGCTGCCCTCCAGCCGGCTAAGGCTAGACTGGGTGTATCCTTTCATTCGCTCCCTCTCTGCCCTCTTAGAGGAGGATAAGTCCCGGCGAGGGATGTTTGGAGGGAGGGGCCTGGGGTGGGGCTACAGCTGGGATTTCTCAGGCCACTGGTGGGGAATTGGGGGTCCGCGCAAGTGGGGGTCAGCGCAGCGAGTCCGGAGGGATGACCTGAGTTACTCATCTGGGAATGTTTGGCTCACGATTTTGAGGCAGGTTCTTGAACTCCCTATGAATCAAGGGTGATCCTGAGCCCTTGGTCTTCCCTGCCTGCACCTTCCAAGGGCTGGGATTGCAGGGTAAACGTTCCAAGGGCTGGGATTGCAGGGTAAACGTTCCAAGGGCTGGGATTGCAGGGTAAACGTGCATCGCCATGCTCTCGTGAATGTCAGATACATGTAAGCCACCTCGACCTGTTACCTGTGGATGGCCTTCACAGAGCTCAGCTTAAGAGCGGGTGGGGCACATCAGGTGACCCTTTCTGTCCTGGAACTCGCTCTATAGACCAGGCTGGCCTCGAACTCACAGCGATCCCCTGCCTCTGCCTCCCCAGTGCTGGGATGAAAGGCTTGCGCCACCAACAAGCTGCGAAAGATATTTCTATTAGAAGCTTTCGGTAGTGGTGTGAGTGGGGTGGGGTATCATACTGGGGAGTCACGGCTTCTCAAACCGAGACATTTGAGCTGAGAATCCGGTACCCAGGAACCAGCCAGAGAAAACGTTCCAGACTAAGGGTGCTGTGGGTAATGACTCCGGCCCCAGTCGGTTTGAACGACTTGGGAAACAGAAAACTATCTTAGGGGATGAATTGGAGCCGTGAGTTTTAAATCCTGCTTCTGACTGACTGTGACTGTGGAGAGGTCTCCCTCCTGCCTGTACCTCAGTTGGTGGTGTCCTCTGAAAAATGTATTTCCTGGCCATAGGCTCCCAGGGCTGTGGAATGATGGGTAAAGGGGCGGGGCTTGGACCCGCATTTTAGGTGACTTGCTGTGCAAGCATGGAAGCTGGCCATTCCCATCCTCAGCACACACATGAATGCTGGGTGGGCGTGGCGGTAGCCCACCATGTGATCAGGAGGCAGAGACCGTATTCAGGGGCAAGCTGACTAGCTAGACTAACTGAAATTGAGCTCCAGGTTCAGTGAGAAACTCTGACTGAATAAAGCCGAGAGTGACAGGAACACACAATACACGAAGTTAAGTCAGGCGGTCACACATGTGCGCGCGCGCACACACACACACTCACACACACTCATACACACCTGCACACACTCATGCAAGCACAACACATATGTACAGGTAAGAACATTCTTTAAAAGATGTTGGCTCTGTAGTTCAAGTTCCAAGCATAGAGATAGAACACAGGACATTGTATGTGCTAGATAAGTACTATACAAGCCACGAGCCACGCCCCAGCCCCTCACTGGGGGATTCTAGGCAGGGGCTCCACCACTCAGCCACGCCCAGCCCCTCACTGAGGGATGCTAGGCAGGGGTTCCACCACTGAGCCACACCCCAGCCCCTCACTGGGGGATTCTAGGCAGGGGCTCTACCACTGAGCCACGCCCCAGCCCCTCACTGGGGATTCTAGGCAGGGGCTCTACCACTGAGCCACGCCCCAGCCCCTCACTGGGGGATTCTAGGCGGGGGCTCTACCACTGAGCCACGCCCCAGCCCCTCACTGGGGGATTCTAGGCGGGGGCTCTACCGCTCAGCCATGCCTAGTCTCTCACTTATAGAGTCTAGGTAAGGTAGTCTGTCACCAGGTTATGATCTATGCAGATCATGTAGGGTAACCCTGAAATCCTAATTACATTTGTAAAACTCCATATTCCATCCAGGATCATTGTCCGTTTGTGGGGAGGGTCAGAGTGGGGGCCTCGCAAGGCATGGTGACTTTGGACTGTTGTTGCAGAACTGCGAAGGTTGAGTCAGCAGGATTGCTACCAGATGAAGGCCAACCTGGGCTACATTGCGTATAAAGTTTATAAACACACAGGGCTGCAGAGACAGCTCAGTTAGGCAAGTGCTTGGTGTGCAAGGACAGAGACCCGAGTCCCATCCTCCGTACCCACAGAAAAGTGAGCCAAGTGTGCTGGCTACAGTCCCGGCCCTGGGTGGGGCAGACAGGAGGATTCCCTGCGGCTTGCTGGCCGGCCACGGGAGCTGATCTGTGGGTTCCAGGTCCAATAAGAGAATGAAGGTGGGGGAAAATAAGGTGCGAGCACTCGGGGAATCCACCTAATGTTTACCTCTGGCCGCTGCAGTTTTGCACATACGTGAATACGTGTATGTATACAAACACAAAACTGAACGTACACTTTTGGGACAACATGGTTCGAACAGCCTGCAGAGGCAGGGTGGAGACAGGAAAACATTCCAGCGGCCTCATGACTCCCTTTCAGCCGAGAGGTACCAAACAGGCTCCTTAACCCGCCCCTGGGCGTCTCCAGCTATGGCTATCGAGGCCGGGACTGCCGGGCCAACCTTTACCTCCTACCCACCGGGGAGGTGGTGTACTTTGTGGCCTCCGTGGCCGTACTATACAGTGTGGAAGAACAGAGACAGCGGCATTACCTGGGGCACAACGATGACATCAAATGGTGAGTCGGGGCAGTTTTGGGGCTGGGAGACCCCAGGCCTGGGCACTGGTCCAGCCTGTACCTCCTGGGCCTCTTTCCACGTGACTGCCATCCTGGAGCGCGAGGCAGTGCCAGACCTCTGCACAATGGGAGCTCGAGCGGCCCTAGGTGGGAACTGGTGGGAAAATAAGCGTACATCTGCCTTTCAAAATGTGCATTGTGTCTGTGCAAGGGTGTCATCCCCTAGAACTGGAGTTACAGACAGTTGTGAGCCGCCCTGTGGGTGCTGGGAACTGAACCTGTGTCCTCTGGAAGAGCAGCCAGTGCTCTGAGTCACTGCACTGTCTCTCCAGCCCTTTACTAGTTATTTGTTTTCTTAAATATGTGTGTATGTGCCTGCATGTGCACCGCATGTGTGCAATGTCCCCAGCGTTCATCTGTAGTGACGTCAGGTTATGAGCCGCCCCGTGTGGTGCTGGAAACCAACTCTGGGTCCTCTGGAAGGACAAGAGCTTCTCTAGCACCCTAGCTTTTGCTTTTTTCCCATTGTGGCAGGGTCTCTACGTAGCCCAGGCTGGCCTGGAGCTCATCATTCTCCTGCCTCAGCCTCCTGAGTGCCAGGATTACAGATCCGTACCACATGTCTGACAATGACGGTATCACTGTGGTGATGCCCTCACCCAGAGTCCCTAGTTTTCGCTCCTTTTGAAGAAAGTGACCTGGCATTCCAGGTTATGTCCATGTTGGGATTTAAAGTTTCCATAGCCACTGTTTTTAGGGCATGCCTGAGCTGGGTGGAGTCAGGAGTTGGGGTCAGGAAGTCAGAATTTCATTCTCAGCCATGCAGCTGGTGAGAGCCTGGGTGTCATTGTTTCAATAAGCAAAAGGGAAAAAAAATGTTTTCCTTTTTTTTTTTTTTTTTGAATTTTCAAAACAGGGCTTTTCTGTGTCCTGGAACTCTCTCTGTAGACCAGGCTGGCCTCGAACTCACAGAGATCCTCCTGCCTCTGCCTCCCGAGTGCTGGGATTAAAGGCGTGTGTCACCATGCCTGGCATCATGGATAACTGTTTTTACAATTCATGTTTATTGAGGGAACAACTGTGCATTTAAACTCTAACCTGCTGAGGAAGGGTCACTGTCCCCCCACAGCTGAATTCTCTTCCTCTGTTCCTCACCCCTCAGTCTGGCTGTCCACCCGGATATGGTCACAATCGCCACGGGACAGGTGGCAGGCACCACAAAGGAAGGCAAGGTATCGCTGGGAAGTGAGCGCTGCGTGGACAGAGCCCGGGACCGGGAACTGGGACCCGCCCTCCTCTCCCCAGAGTAACCGTGCCTCTCTTCCCTGCAGCCTCTGCCACCCCATGTGCGTGTCTGGGACTCAGTTTCCCTGTCCACCTTACATGTCCTGGGCCTGGGGGTGTTTGACAGAGCCGTGTGCTGCGTGGCCTTCTCCAAATCCGTAAGTCTTTGGCCCAATCCCTCCCAGAAGCCCCTTCCTGTGGTGGAGGCTGTGCCTCATGACATCACAATGAATCCATGTGCCCGATCCTGTTCAAATCCTAGGCCCCAGGGCCCCACAGGCCTGTGACCCAGAGCCGAGCACATGACACAGTAACCTGGAATTTCAACACATGGGACCGCCATACCCTCTTCTCTCACTTGACTCCCATTGGATTATTTTTGCCTGAGCATTCTGGAAGGTTCCTTACCTCTCAAGGTGTTTCAACCAAGGGCCTTGTGCCATCCAATCCCCCCATCAAAACAGCAGTTAAAATAGTCTTACTGGAATCTGTGGAGTAACTTGGTGTTGATGTAATTGCCCTCCCCTTTCCTTTGATGGATAGTTTTTATTATTATTATTATTATTATGATAATTTTATTTGAAAGTGTTGGTCTGCAGTGGATTGGGGAAAAAATTCTACTCTCCTAAGATAGTTTAAGAAACACTGGCTTGTGTGGGGGCACACCTCTGTGAATCCCACAGGGTGGAGGCCAAGGCAGGAGAAGCCTTGGCTATGTGAGACTTTATCTCAAGACCATAACTCGGTTGGGGGTAGTGGCACATGCCTTTAATAGTGGCATTCATAGGAGGCGGAGACAGAAGGAACGCTGAGTTCAGGGCCAACCTTGATCTATGTATCCAGTTCAGGCTAGCTGAGCTACACAGTGAAACCCTGTCTCAAAGCAGAGCAACAAAAAACCCTTCAGGCCAACTTTAATCATCACCAACATTATTATTACTATTGTTTGGTTTTCTTTTCAAGACATGATTTCTCTAACAGCCTTAGCTGTCCTGGAACTCACCAAGCTCTGCCTGCCTCTGCCTCCAAGTGCCGGGATTAAAGGCATGCCCCATCGCCACCTGGCTTCTTTTTATTTTCTAAAGGATTTATTTTTAGGTGTTACCACGAATGTGTGGGTCCCTGCATCTGTATCCAGAAAACGGCACTAGATGCTCTGGAGTGGGAGTTATAGGAAGTTGTGAGCCGCCTACCATGGGTGGGTGCTGGGGACTGAGCCCGGGTCCTCCGCAAGAGCAGCCAGTGCTCTTAACCACGGCACACACACACGCACACACGCACACACAAGTGCCCCGTGGAGGTCAAGAGAAACTGGGGGGAGTTACTTCCTTCCTCCTGCCATGTGGGTCTTCCCAGGGCTGGAACTCCGGTCAGATTTGGCCCGGGCACCATTACCCACTGAGCCATCTCGCCAGCCCCACCCCTCCAAGTCCGACAGCCAACTTCGATAATGACTGGATTTCATGTACATAAAAAGCCATTCCAGAGAAGGGGGCGTGGTCCCGTGGCAGGCAGGGCATTTGCCAAGCCTGCACACTGCCTGGAATTCCATCCCCAGCACCAAATGGGGAGGAAAAAAAAAAAAAAAAAAAAAAACAACGGAAAAGAAACAAATGCTCTCTCAGGAGGCAGAGGCACAGGCTGGGCTACACAGCAAGAATGAAAAAGACCGCGTTTCAGCATCCCCCACTCTTGGTATCAGCAAGAATTCCTGGTGTGGGAAGCTGGAGAGATGGCTCAGTGGTAAGGGCACTGGCTGATCTTCCAGGTCTGGGTTTGATTCCCAGCACCCACATGGAGATTGACAAATGTATATAGTTCCAGGGAATCTGATGCTATCTTCTAGCTTCCATGGGCACTGCACACATGTAGTGTACCTGCATTCATGCAGGCAAAAAGGAAATAATAAAATAGAATTAGGGGCAAGAATTCTCCAACTGTACAGCGCATGGTAGTGTACAACAGAGTTCCTGGATACTAAGGACACTGAAGCTGAGATGAGCCTCTGCCTAGAATCCCCCAGTGAGGGGCTGGGGCGTGGCTCAGTGGTGGAGCCCCTGCCTAGAATCCCCCAGTGAGGGGCTGGGGTGTGGCTCAGCAGTAGAGCCCTTGCCTAGGGACAGGTTCTATCCCTATTATCACACACACAAAAAAAATATATTTATTTTTTTTGTTTTGGATTTTTCGAGACATGGTTTCTCTGTGTAACAGTCCTGGCTGTCCTGGAACTCACTCTGTAGACCAGGCTGGCCTTGAACTCACAGAGATCCGCCTGCCTCTGCCTCCCAAGTGCTGTGCCACCACTGCCAAACTAAAAAAAAAATAATTTTTTAGGTAGGGTAAAACTTTTTTTTTTTTTACCGGAGTTGTCTTCTTTCATTTCTGGGTGCTGTGATAGACTAGCCTAAGAAAAGCATCGAGAAGTCAGTGAGCTGAAACGTGCACTGAGCTCAGGTTTCCCACTTTCCACAGTTCAGATCCCCCTGCCCCCCACGGTGGGCGGCTCTCCCCATCTCAAGGTGATCCCCACAAATATGGCCGGAGACCATCCTGATCCAGACAGCCCCTCTTCCCAGGTGACTGCGGTTGTGTCGAGTTGTCCATCAACACTGACCAATGCGAATGTGCTCGTTTGAGCAGGCAGCTGTGTGAATGGGGAACATCCTAGCCCATCCCTCTGTCTTCCGCAGAATGGGGGCAACCTGCTCTGTGCAGTGGATGAATCCAACGATCATGTGCTCTCCGTGTGGGACTGGACCAAGGAGACCAAGGTGGTGGACAGCAAGGTGAGTGGCCGTGCCGCTCATACCCCTTCCTTGTGGGTGTGGTCTCACACGTGGCTGGGAATCTGCAACCATACCCGTCTTACACGGGGGCTCTGGCGCCCTCTTTGGGGGTGACTGTGCAGATGGCTTCTGCCCTGTGAGTACCGGTTGCCTCCTGTGGAAAATGAGGTCGATATGGTTGGTGGAAAGGCAGGTATCATGGTGATGGGCTGGGGTCAGCACCAAAGACATACCTCGAATCCCAGAATATAGGAAGAAGCTGAGCAAAGGGATCTTGAGTTTGAGTCTAGTCTGCGCTGCATAACTAGGCCCTGTTCCGAGAAAAGAGGAATGGCCAGGCATAGCCGTGCACACCTCTAGTCCCAGCCCTCGGGAGGCTGGTGGATGCCTGTGAGTGCAAGGAAGCCTGGTCTACACAGTGAGTTCTGGGACAGCCAGGCTGCATGGTGAGGCTCTGTCTCAAGGGGAGGGGTTGAGGTGGGGAGACACGCTCAGGAGATAAGATATTTGCCCATGATCACATGCCTGGGTGAGAGCAGGAAGCCGACTCTAGATCAGGGCCCGTCTTTAGGAAGGACAAGGGGTAAGGAGATAAAAGATGTGTGAACTAGGTTCTAGATGTTGCTGTAATACAGCTGTGTAGCCTCAGGCAACTGTTAGTGTTCCCTGACCCTCATCTGTGAGGGACAGTACTAATGGGCCTCATCTCCCAGAGGACGATGAGGATAAAGTGTTTTATAGGTGACACAGAATCGGGGCTCCTGAAGGACCAGCTAGCGTACTCCCTCTTCCTACACAGCAAGCACGCTGTATAGGAGGGCAGTCCTGCGGGCTGGGTGTGGCATGGTAGTCCTGGCAGCTTTGAGGTCCTCATCAGAATCTGTCCTGACCCCCCTTAAGTGCTCCAATGAGGCCGTGCTGGTAGCTACCTTCCACCCCACCGATGCCAGCCTGCTGATCACCTGCGGGAAGTCCCATATCTACTTCTGGACCCTGGAGGGAGGCAGCCTGAGCAAACGCCAGGGCCTGTTCGAGGTGAGTGCCAGGGGCTTGTGGATGGGCTGAGCTGGAGAGGGCTGGCCAGGCAGGGTCACCCGGCGGGTGGACAGTCTGGAGGGCTCCAGGAGTGGCGGAGCAGAGCTACTGAGCTGCTGCCTGGCAAGCCTGAGTTTCCTCGTCCCTATGAGGGACAGTCCTGCTGAACTCTGATGTGAGGGTCCAGAGGGGAGAGCACAGTGAACTCCAGAGCTCCATGAGCGGAGCTGCCCACATGACAGTGTCACAGAGAGGCTGCAGGGAGGGGTGGGAGATGGCCCAGTGGATAAAGTGCTTACCATGCGTGCCCGAGGGCTGGAGTTCCAATCCCCAAACAAGTGGGCATGGCGGCACACCTGCATTCCTCGGGAGGGGAGAGACAGAACCCCGTGGTTAGTTAGGTAGCTGACTAGAGTAGCTGAATTTATAAACTGCAGGTTCAGTGAGAGTTCCTGCTTCTGTAAAAAAGATGTAGAGCAATCATGGAAGACATCAGACATCCACATGTACACACACACACACACGTGAACACAGACAACATACATGTGAATACAATAGCACACACATCCACACATGTGAACATTCATAGCACACGCGCACACACACGTGAACACAGACAGCACCTAACACACATACACTCACACACACACACACACACACACACACACATGAACACACAACATACACAGCACGGCAACATACATGTGAACACAATAGCACACACTCCACACATGTAAACATTCATAGCACACACGCACACACACGTGAACACACACAGCACCTAACACACATACACTCACACACACACACACACACACACACACACACACACACGTGAACGCCAGATAGGGTGGCGTGTTTTTATAATCCCAGCATTGGGGAGATGGAGACTGGCAGCTCCGTGGCCCATGGGTCTGCCCACCTAACCTATTTGGCAAACCCCAGATACCTTGTCTCAAAAACAAGGTGAAGAGGCCAGACATGATCGCTGGGTAGTTAAGAGCGGGAATTGCTCTGGCAGAGGACACAAGTCAAGTCCCCAGCACCGTATCAGGCAGCCCCCAGGAATCCAGCACCCACTCCTGGCCCCTGTAGGCACCTATACTCACAGGCACATGCCCCACCCCCAAACACATACTTTTTAAATAATTAAAAATTTAAAAAGCAGAGTTATATAGGCAAAATGGCTCAACGGTTAAAAGTGCTAGCCAGCCACCAAGCCTGGCAGCTCGAGTTCAGTCCCTGGAACATACATAATGAAAGGAGAGAAATGACTTCCACAGTGTCCTCTGACCTCTGTGTGTACGCTCTGGCACATATGTGTGCACACACACACACACATATACCACATAGTCATACAGAATAAATTAAAAGTGTGATGAAATACTTTTTAAAACCAAACATGCCAGGTATGGTGGCATACACCTTTAATCCCAGCACTCGGGAGGCAGAGGCAGGTGGGGTGTGAAGAGGGTAGCCCACTCTTCTCTGCTCAGAGGGAGCCATTGAGATGGGGCATAGACAGAGATGCAGGAGAGACACCGGGACAGGCCGCCAGAGGCAGGAAGAGGAGGGAAAGCAGAGAGACTATGGGGGTGGGGGGAGGAACGAGAGGTTTGTCCCAGGGTGACACGGGGTGTCACATGATCAGAATTCCCGGGTGGCCTGCACTTCAGGTGGAAGGAGATATTCTCAATGGGGTCTCCCGCCCCAGACCACAGGGGTGTCACGAGACCAGACCTGCACAAGGCCACCCTGCTTCAGTGCCACTGTGACACCTCTCTCTCTCTCTCTCTCTCTCTCTCTCTCTCTCTGTCTCTCTCTGCACTGCAGAAACACGAGAAACCAAAGTATGTGCTGTGTGTGGCCTTCTTGGAAGGTGGCGACGTGGTCACTGGAGACTCTGGGGGGAACATCTACATCTGGGGCAAAGGTCAGTGTCGGCCCGCTAGCTTCGACTCCCTCCGACCTCCACCTTTTACACCCTTGGCTGACTCTTCCTGTCTTAGCTTTGCTTGTGCGGAATGAATGTCGCTATAGGGTGAATTTCCCCTCTGACATTTTTATGTGCGTGTGCGTGTGCGTGCACATGTGTGTGCAAGGCTGGAAGCCTTGAGGCTGGAGGCCAAGAATCGTCCCTAGTCACCCTTCTACCATATTCACCGAGACAGGTCTCTCAGTGAGCCCAGAGCTCATCAATGTCCACTAAAAAGCTTGCCCTGGGTCCTCTGTCTTGAGCCTCCAAGACTGGACATTGATATGTGTTCTGGGGATCTGAATTCTGGTTACAATACTTGCATGGCACGCACTGTGACCATGGAGCTATCATTCCAGCCCCCTTCTAGGATAAATCCTTTTTTCCTTCTTTTTTGGGCCAGGAGAGATGGCTCAGTGAGTAAGAGCACATCCTGGAGAGGCGCGGTGGTGGCACACGCCTTTAATCCCAGCACTCAGGAGGCAGAGTCTGGTAAGGTCAGCCTGGTCCACAGAGTGCGTTCTAGGACAGCCAGGGCTGTTACACAGAGAAACCCTGTTGCAGAAAACCGAGAGAGAGAGAGAGAGAGAGAGAGAGAGAGAGAGAGAGAGAGAGAGAGAGAGAGAGAGAGAGAGAGAGAGAGAGAGAGAGAGAGCGCGTGTGCACATACTGCTCTTCCGCAGGACCTAAGTCCAATACCCAGCATCCATGTCAGGTGACTGGCAATCACCTGTAGCGCCTGTTCTGGGGGATTCATGTTCTCTGGCTTCTGCAGCCACACACACACACACACACACACACACACACAGTTAAAGAAAATTAAAAAAATAAAAAAATATTTAATTTTATGTGTGTGTCTTGTGTGTGCACCATATACATGCAATGCTCACTGAGGCCAGCAGAGGACACCAGATCCCCTGAAACTGGAGTTGTGTGTAGTTTTGAGCCACCATGTTGGCGCTAAGAACAGAACCCAGGTCTGCAAAAGCTACGAGTGCTCTTAATCACTGAGCCCTTAAGGTAAATTCTTATTTTCCAGTTTCAGCATCCTTGACAAGGCTCAGCTCAGGTGTCCCCAACTCTGTAAAGTCATTATTGGTTCCCACAGCCTTGTTCTCTGCTAGTTTCATATTAGCAACAAAGGCCCAAGTCTAAATGTGTGGAATGGCTCAGCTTTAGCCATGTGTTGTGTGGATAGAAGGCTGGGTGGATCTATGTATGTATGAATGGAAGAGAGGATGGTAAGTGGGTGGGTAGATTTGTGAATGAGTGCATGGATGGATGGGTGGGTGGATGGATGGATGCATAGGTAGATGATGGGTGGGTGGGTGGGTGGGTAGATAGGTGGATAAGTGGATGGATGGATGGATGGGTGGATGGATGGATGGATGGATGGATGCATAGGTAGGTAGATGGATGGGTGGATGGATGGGTGGGTGGATGCATAGGTGGGTGGATGTGTGGGTGGATGGATGGGTGGGTGGGTGGGTGGATGGGTGGGTAGGTAGGTGGATAAGTAGATGGATGGATGGATGGATGGATGCATAGGTGTATGGATGTGTGGGTGGATGGATGGGTGGGTCATGGATGGATGGATAGATAGATAGGTGGATGAATGGGTGAGTACATGAGTGAATTAAGGAAGAGGGGTGGATGCATGGATACATGCAAGAATAGATACATTGATGGATGGGTGTGTAGGTAAAGGAATGAATGGATGCATAACCAATGTCCTTTTCCACCATTTGTTCAAGGCAACATGAGCTCAAACCTTAGATCTTTGATCAACCATAACCATCCATCAAACCTCTTACTCACCAGGCTGGAAACCCCACGCAGGATTGCACAGGGTCCTGGTGTCCCATCATGGTGCCAGCTACTTCATTTTTTCACTGACTGGTGATGGCAAGTCTGCCTTCACCATTGAAGTGTGAGCCCTCTAAAAGTGTGATGTGAGAGTGTCTTGGTCACCACTGTGTTTCCATATGAAACAGCCCAATGTAGCTCAACATGGGTAGGCAGGTGAATGGGTAGATGGGTGAATGGGTAGGCGGGTGAATGGGTAGGCGGGTGAATGGGTAGGTGGGTGAATGGGTAGGCGGGTGAATGGGTAGGCGGGTGAATGGGTAGGCGGGTGAATGGGTAGGCGGGTGAATGGGTAGATGGGTGAATGGGTAGGCGGGTGAATGGGTAGGTGGATGGAAACATGAGTGGATATTTAAATGGAAGGACTGACTGACAGTCGGTACTTTGATGAAAGAAGAATTGTGAATGGATCAGAGATGGAAGGAGGATGGATGAGATGTTAGATCATTAGGTGGATGGACGGTGGGAAGTGGATTAATGGAGAGATAGAAGGAGGGGTGGGTGGATGGGTTGACTGAGTGAGTGGGTAGATGGATGGATTAATGGGTCAGTGGGTAAATGAGTGGATGGATGGATGGATGGATGGATGAAGAGGGTCTAGATGGATTGATGGGCCAATAGATGGATGGGTAGGTAGATGGAAGCATTGATGGGTGGGTGGAGGAGGAGATAAATTGATCAGTAGAAGAGTAGCTGAATGAATGGAAGGTGGGCGGAAGGAAGGAAGGATTGGTTGCTGGATCATTAAATAGATGAATGAAATTGAATGTATGGGAGGCAGATAGAAGGAAGTACAAGAGGATTGACTGATGAACCACTAGATGAATGGATCAGTAGGTAGATGAACCTGGCGGGAGAACTAATGTGTGGTGAATGGGGAGATGGATGGGTGGTGGACCGTTGGATAGGTGAGAAGCCACGGAAAGATGTATGAGCGGATAAATCAAAGGATGGGTGGGTGAAAGTTCGCATGACTCAGATGATAAAACACTAGGTCCATGAATGGCGGGCAGATGGATGGGTAGTGGGTGAGTCCATGAATGGCGGCCAGATGCATGGGTAGTGGTGAGTCCATGAATGGCGGGCAGATGCATGGGTAGTGGTGAGTCCATGAATGGCGGGCAGATGGATGGGTAGTAGGTGGGTCCATGAATGGCGGGCAGACGGATGGGTAGTGTGCGGAAGGACCAAAAGAAAGATAGCAAGATGAGCGAGCAGGTGGAGTGGACCTCAACGCTTTAGGTATTCTCAGTGTTCAATAAAAGAACGGCCTCCACATGCGGATTCCCATGCCCGACCCCCCACACACAGGTGGGAACCGCATCACCCAGGAAGTACTAGGAGCCCATGATGGCGGCGTGTTTGGGCTCTGCGCCCTGCGGGACGGGACGCTGGTGTCTGGAGGGGGCCGTGATCGTCGGGTGGTCCTCTGGGGTTCGGACTACAGCAAGGTGCAGGAGGTGGAGGTGAGGACGTGGGGGGTGGGGGATGGCTTCATAGTGTCGTGGCAAGGCCCCTACCCTCCCCAGCCCTAACCCCGGACGTTCCCCGACCACACAGGCCACCCCACCTCACCTCACATGTATCCTCTACGCGTGTCTACCCACTCAGGTCCCGGAGGACTTTGGCCCCGTGCGCACTATAGCAGAGGGCCGGGGGGACGCCCTGTACGTGGGGACCACCCGTAACTGCATCTTGCTTGGCTCCGTGCACACAGGCTTCTCGCTGCTTGTCCAGGTGAGTAGCTCTCCCGTTCTGGTCCCACCCTTACATGCACCTACTTCACCCTCGCTGCCATCACCATCGCCCCGTGTCCCCATTTCCTTCCCTTCCTCCTTAGAGCTCTGCCCCATCCCCTTCTCCTTGGCCGGGGACACTCCAGGTCCCTTCCCTCCTGTTGTCTCACTGCACCTCGGACCCCCAACGCCGCCCTGACGCAGCACTCCCCAGAAGGGTACCTGCCTTCCAAAGTGGGCCCCTAGCATCCCTGCTCCTAAGGAGACTGTCCCTTGCTGACCTGATTGGGGATAGCATCCTCCCATCTGGTCGGTAAGTGTCTTTGCCGATTGTCATGTTATTACGCTAGTCTTCTACCCCTCGGGGATCAGCTGATCTAGAATCTTAGAAGGCTTTCCCAGGGTGGACCTGAATTAATTATCCCTCTCCTTCCCTCTTCTCCTCCCCTATCCCCCTCCTCCTCCCTCTCCTCTCTCCTCCCTCCTCCTCCCTTCTCCTTTCTCTCCACTCCTCCTTTTCCTTTGTTTTGTTTTTATTTTTAACCTTTGAAAGTTGGATTTCATGTAGCCCAGGCTGCCCCCCCCAACTCACAACAGAGCCGAGGCTGCCCTTGAACTCCTGACCCTCCTACCGCCACCCCCAAGCACTTGGATTACAGGGGCGCACCACCATAGTGGGCCCCGGTGTCTTCTAGTAACTCCAGTGCCTGCTCCTGCCTCGCCGCTGTGCCACACTCGGTGCCAACTCTACCTAGTAGGAGGCAGTGCGGCATAGTAGCTGGGAGCTCGGAGTCTGGGACTTGGCTACCTGCATGGAAACCACAGCCCTGTCACTCGTCAGCCATGTGACACTGGCGAGTGAGTCAGTTTGTGTCCCTGAGACAGGGAGAGCGGCTGTGCGAGGTTTCGCTAGGATCCACGGCTGCATACTCTCGACACTGGTGTCTGAGGCAGAGGAGTTGCTCACAGTATTGGACCTAACGACTCGTAGCTAAAATCTGTGCTGCCTCGTTTAGACACCCAGCCTGGGGTAGGCCGGGGAGGTGGCTCAGCCTATAAGGCACTTGCCTGCCACACGTGAAGACGTGACCTTCACCTGTATAATCAGTACTGAAAGCTGGGTGTGGTGATGCACCCATGTAACCCTAGCATTGAGGAGGCAGAGGCTAAAGGAGCCCTTCTCAGAGAAGGTGGACAAATTCCCAGGGACAGCCACACCCCAAAAGATAGAGAAGAGCAAGGCCAAGGATTTCTGTTTAATATTGCTGTTATTATCACGTGCACGTGTCTGCCTGCGCGCGCGCGTGTGTGTGTGTGTGTGTGTGTGTGCGCTGTGTGTGTGCAATACATGTGTGCAGTGCCTGCGCTGGCCAGGAGAGGGCATCAGATCCCTTGGAGCTGCAGCTGTGTATCTGTGGTTGTGAGCCGCCACGTGGGAATTAAACAGGGGTCTTCTGAAAGAGCAGCCAGTATTTTTTTCTCAGAGCCAGTTTCTTTTTATTTTTTAATGTAATTTATTTATTTTTATTTCATGCACATTTGTGTTCTGCCTGCATATATGTCTGTGTGAGGGTGTCAGATCCCCTGGAACTGGAGTTACACAGTTGTGAGCTGCCATGTGGGTGCTGAGAATTGAACCTGGGTCCTCTGGAAGGGCAGCCAGTGCTCGCAACCACTGAGCCCTGCCTCCAGCCTCAGAATTTTTCAGTCACTGGGTTGAGGGCTTTGTTTCCTTGAGATGGGTCTGACTATGTATCTGTGGCTGACCTTGTATCTGCTTAATAGCAAGTGTAGCTTTGAACGTGTGACATTCCTCCTGCTGGACTTACAGATGTGTGCCAACACATCTGGCTTGAGTATCAGGACTTTCCCTTAAGGAAGAAAGGCCCCTTAACAACCTCTGTGAATGTTTACTTATATATGTTTGTGTTTTGGATACAGTGTTTTTCTTTATTTTGGCGGGGGAGGGGGGTTAAGACCGGTTTTACTATGTAGCCCTGACTGTCCTGGAACTCCTCTGTAGACCAAGCTTGAGTTCACAGAGAGCCTCCTGCCTCTGATGTCCCAGTGCTGGGATTAAAGGCGCTTGCGACCAACACCACCTGGCTTGAGACAGGATCTTTCTATATTACCCAGGCTGACTTCAAACCCACAATCCTACCTCAAGCCTCCTAGTTGCTCAGTTGAACAGGTGTGAGTTATTTATTATACGAGTAATATATGTTAATGTAGCATAAATATAACTATGACTGTCAATCATGATATCAATTATTGCCTATAGCTATAGTTATATGATTAACAACATACTGCCATTTTCAGGGTTAATAACTACTAGTGGCTTTTATTTTCTGAGGAACTTCTTTAAGGTAGCCTGTGTTTGCCTCTCTCTCTCTCTTTTTTTTTTTTTTTTTTTTTTTTTTTTTTTTTTCAGACAGGGTTTCTCTGTGGCTTTGGAGGCTGTCCTGAAACTCACTCTGTAGACCAGGCTGGCCTCAAACTCACAGAGACCCACCTGCCTCTGCCTCCTGAGTGCTGGGATTAAAGGCAGGAGCCACCACTGCCTGGATGCCACTTTAATTTGCTTCTTTTGTGTAGTGCTGGGGATAGAAACCAGGGCCTCAGACATACTAGGCAAGTACTCTACCGCTGAGCCACACCCCAGCCCCTCACTGGGGGATTCTAGGCAGGGGCTCTACCACTGAGCCACACCCCAGCCCCTCACTGGGGGATTCTAGGCAGGGACTCTAGTGCTGAGCTGTATTCCAACCCATTTGGTTCTCTTGGGGTTTTTTATTTTTTGGCTTTTGAGACAAGATCTTGTGTAGCCCAGGCTGGACCTGAACTAGCTGTCTATCTGAGGATGACTTTGAAGTCCTGATCCTCCCTGCCTTTACATCCCGAGGGCCAGGTTTGTGACACTGTGCCTGGCTTGTGTTTAGTCCTATCTCTTTATGTTCTCACAGAGCACAATGGTGCTTTGAGCAACATGAGATAACTGGCCCCATTTTAGAGAGTATGAAACTGAGGCTGCAAGCTGGGCATGGTGGCACATACCTGTAATCTCGGCAGTCAGAAAACGGCAGCAGGAGGATTTCAATGAGTTCCAGCCTACCCTTGACAAGAAGGGGAAGCCCTGTCTCAAAGCCAGTTGAGGCTAGGTAGACGGCTTGGTTGGTAAAGTTCTTGCTGCATGAACATGAGGGCCTGAGTCTGACTTCCACGGAGCCCATGTATAAAGGCTGGCACGGAACACGTCTGAAATCTGAGAGCTAGAGAGGCGGAGACGGGCTGATCCTTGGGGCTTGCCTGTCTATCCAAGCTGGTATGTTCGCGGTTTAGGGAAAGGCCCTGCATCAAAAATAACCGATGAGAGGCCATGGAGGGCTCAGTGTGGGTAAAGGAGCTTCCCCGAAGCCTGATGGCCAGGGTTCAATGCCTGCGAGGGGAGGACAGACAACTCCATCAAGTTGCCGGCCTTGACAATGCACCGGAACCCACAAAACAGAGAGTGAGGGATAAGAAAGATGCTTAATGCTCACTTCCAGCTTTGCACTCAGTGACACACACACACACGCACACACACACACACCACGCACGCACCACACGCACGCACGCACACACACACACACGCACGCACACACACACGCACACACGCACGCACACACACACGCACACACACGCACACGCACACACGCACGCACACACGCACACGCACGCACGCACACACGCACGCACACACCGCACACACGCACGCACACACACACGCACGCACACACACGCACACACGCACGCACACACACACGCACACGCACACACGCACGCACACACGCACGCACACACGCACACGCACACACACACCACGCACACACGCACGCACACACACACGCACACGCACACACACGCACACGAGGTTCCGGACAGGTCAGCTGACTAGGTGGCGGGCTCCCACCATCAATAAGACAGCTGAGGGTCCTCCATGTGACCTCAGATCTCAGTTCCGTGACTCAAGACGAAGTCCGCTAGGCTCTTCCCAGGTCCTTAAGGCTGAAGTCTGGGCAGTGTCCAGCCAGGGAGGATAAAAACCTGTGTGGCTTCTGAGATCAGATTCTGAGCCGCCCGCCCTCCCCTCCCTTCCAGTCTGCAAAGGGGAAATCGGGGGTTTGGGGGAAGGGACAGGATTTGCTTCAAGCCATGGCGTAGCCAGATTTAACCCGTCCCGGGAGAACAGCCCTGTGCAGAAGAGGAGGAGTTTCCGGGTCATGGGGCGCTGGCCTAACATTTCTTCCTGGCATCAGGGCCAGGTAAGGAAGACACCAGCTTGGCTGCCTGGTTTCCACCATCGTTTCTCTCCCTCCTGCAGGGACACGTGGAAGAGCTGTGGGGCCTGGCTGCGCATCCTAGCCGGGCGCAGTTTGTGACCTGTGGGCAGGATAAACTGGTGCATCTGTGGAATTCAGAGACCCACCAACCCCTCTGGAGTAGGGCCATTGAGGTGATGGGATGGGAATGCAGACATCGGGGTCTGCAGAAATTGCTGCTTTCCATACCACAGGGCTCGGCATATCAGGTGGAAGCTACACGTGGCCTCTTTAAGAAGGGTATCTTGCCAGATAGTGGTGGCACACACCTTTAATTCCAGCACTCAGGAGGTAGAGACAGATGGGTCTCTGAGTTCAAGGCCAGCCTGGTGTACAGTGTGAGTTCCAGGACAGCCAAGGCTGCACAGAGAAACTCTGTCTGGAAAAAAATAAAAAAATAAAACAAAAAAGGCATCTTGCTGGGCAGTGTTTGGGAGGCAAAGACAAGTGGATCTCTTCGAGTTTGAGGCCATCTGGTTTACACAGTGAGTCCCTGTATCAAAAGAAAAAAAAAAAGAGTAGGTAGAGAGGAGATTGTTTCTCTTATGTTAGCATGCTCAGTGGCTCCTGGAGGTTTCTGGAAGGTGTGGGAGAGCAGAGAGGACCTCAGTCCATGTTAGGAGCTGGCTCTGAGACTGGGGGTACCTATATGGACTTGGGACCCCACCCCACTTTTTTTCTCTTTCTTTCTAGGACCCTGCCCGTTCTGCTGGCTTCCACCCCACTGGCTGCGTCTTGGCAGTGGGTACAGTGACCGGCAGGTACTGCGGAACAGACCACGCCCTCACCCATTGCCCCAAAGCCCTCACCTTCTAAACCTGTTGCTTCCACCCTAAAGGGCTCTCTGTAGCCCCGCCCCTCGCACCAAAGCTCTCCTGGGTGAGGCTCTGCCCTCCTGTTTGAAATGGCAAGGGCTTCTAAGCTTGAGATGTGGAGGGAGGTGTTGTTCCTCTCCGCGCATCCCCCCCCCTCCACGCCCCCTCCACGCCTCACTGTCTGGCTCCACCCATGGTAGCCTGGCCCCGCCCCCTCAATCCTGCATTTGGGAGGGAGGCACTTATGGCTGAAAGACACTTAAGAAAGTGACCAACATCCTTAGCCATCAGGGAAACGCTCTCCTCCAGGCCCCACCATGCCTTCTCCCTCAAGGTGGCTGCTGCTGGATACAGACACGCATGACCTAGTGGCTATCCACACCGATGGCAATGAGCAGATTTCCGTGGTCAGCTTCTCCCCAGGTAGGCCTGGGGTCCTGGGGAGGCAGGGTCTTTGGGACCAAGTTTCAGAAGTACAGACTTGGGGGGGGGATGAGGGGCTAGTCATGGAGGGAGGCGGGGCCTGGGACTGGAGGAGTGGCTGAGTCTGGGAGAGAAGGGGGCGGAGTCTGGGTGCCTCCTCATAGCCCCTCCCCTCCCCAGACGGGGCGTACCTGGCTGTGGGCTCCCACGACAACTTGGTGTACGTGTACACGGTGGACCAGGGTGGCCGCAAGGTCAGCCGCCTGGGCAAGTGCTCGGTGAGTGGGCAGTGGTCCCCAGCCCGCGCCGCCACCCCGCCCAGTGGGGTGAGGATTAACCATTTTTCTACCACAAGGGAGCCAGGGCTTCAGAAGGCAGCTGACTTTTCGCTTCTCAATTGGCCCCCATCCTCATCCCTTACTGTGTTCTGAGCCGCCCCTTCTTTGTGTAGCCCCAACCCTCACCCTCCAAGCCCCGCCCTCATTTGTAGTCCCGCCCCCGCATTCTAAACCTACCCCTGCATCCCAACAGCACCTCCGTGTAGCCCCGCCCCTCACATTCAAACCCCGCCCCCTGTGTGGAATTTTGCCCGCGTGTCCTAAATTGCCCTTGTCTCCTGAGCGCTTTTGTCAGCCCCATCCATCATGGTCTGGCCCCGCCCACGATAGTCTGGCCCCGCCCCTACTCTCAGAAGGCCTTTGTATCCTCCCCCTAGCCCAACGTGTTCTCTCTCTGTGTATTTTGCCTTCTAATCCTATTTAACCCATACCCTCTCCCTGGCTCAGCCCTCTCCTCTGCTCTAAGTGACGCTTGCGTCCCCTGCAGGGCCACTCCAGTTTTATCACCCACCTGGATTGGGCCCAGGACAGCACCTGCTTTGTCACCAACTCCGGAGACTACGAGATTCTGTACTGTGAGTTCGCTGACACTGGCCAGATTTCTTTCTGCTATCGCCTCATTTGCGTATGCTTTGCATACAGCTCCCCGTTCCTGGAGCTAGTCTGAGCTGATCCGATTTGGAAATCAGCAATCTCTACCTTGTGATTTCTTTCCTGGTGTGCGTGTCCTATTTCCCTTCTGCGGGTTTTTATGCAGAAGTCCCCAGCTCAGGTTTTGGCATGTCAGCGCCCAAAATCCAGCCATCAGCTGGTCCAGAGAGGCAAAAATAAGCTCAGGGGACCGTTAGTCCCTCTGTCTCGGACTTTAGGGCTGGGTCCTCCGGGAAATATATTGGCTAAAGGTAGTTCCTTAGGCCCTGAACATCTCTCCTGATTGTCTACCCCAGGGGATGCCGCCACCTGTAAGCAGATTACCAGCGCTGATACTGTGAGAAATGTGGAATGGGCCACCGCTACTTGTGTGTTGGGGTTTGGGGTATTCGGTAAGTTCTGGAATGGGGAGGCCCCACTGGAGCTCTGGGACGCTTGTGATTCTCATAGTAGTATGGACGGCAGGGCCTGCAGGTTGGGGGGCCGCGATCCCTCGCTGTTTGTGTGGTTTCTCATCGGAGAAAGGGCAGGGTGAAATGGCCACCGAAGTCCCTCAGAGCTTTAATGAAATGAGACCGAAAGCACCGGGCACCCGGCCCAGAAGACCTGCTCCTTCGGGGGCTCCGGCCACTGTCACTAAGTGCAGGAGCAGCATTGGCCTGGCAGGGCTGGGGACGCAGCAGCGCCAGGGGTGTTCCCAGCTCTGCTCTTCTGGAGGTCACAGTGCAATGAGGAAGGCAGCCTGTGTGACCCGCAACTGGCTGGAACGCATTAGAGGCACTGGGAAGTTAGGGAGTTAGGGAGGGCCTCCTGGAGGGAGAGCCACGCCCCAGCCCCTCACTGGGGACTCTAGGCAGGGGCTCCACCACTGAGCCACACCCCAGCCCCTCACTGGGGGATTCTAGGCAGGGGCTCCACCACTGAGCCACACCCCAGCCCCTCACTGGGGGATTCTAGGCAGGGGCTCCACCACTGAGCCACACCCCAGCCCCTCACTGAGGGATTCTAGGCAGGGGCTCCACCACTGAGCCACACCCCAGCTTTCTTCTTTTTCACTTTTTGAGACAAGCTTTAGTAAGTTATCCGAGAAGATCTTGAACTTTTTCCTTTTGTTTCCAATAGCTGGGTTTAGGGGTCTGTGCCACCATGCCCAGCAGTCAGGCAGATTCCATCTCTTCTCTTGTCATGTCTACAGGGATCTGGCCCGAGGGGGCGGACGGCACAGATATCAATGCTGTGGCCCGCTCTCATGATGGGAAGCTGCTGGCTTCTGCCGACGACTTCGGCAAAGTGCACCTGTTCAGCTATCCCTGCTGTCAGCCAAGAGTGAGTCCCTCCAGGGCCTGAGGGAGGGGGAGCTGGTGGGGCTGCAGGAAGAATTCACTCCTTTATCATTTTTTTGGGAAGAGGGTCTCAAATAGCTCAGGCTTGAGCTGGGCAGTGGTGGCTCACGCCTTTAATCCCAGCTCTGGGGAGGCAGAGGCAGGCGGATTTCTGTGAGTTCGAGGCCACCCTGGTCTATAAAACTACACGGAGGAACTCTGTCTCGAAAAATCCAAAATAAATACATAAATACATAAATAAAAATAAAAATTTTAAATTAAAATGTAGCTCAGGCTTGCTTGAAAGTCCCTATGTAGGCAGAGATGACCTTGAATTCCTACCAGTTCTCCTGCCTCTGTCTCCCGGAGGTAGAATTAAAGGTGTGTGCCATCGATCCAGTTTATGTATTGTCAGAGAGGAGCCCGTGGCTTCCCCACCTCTCGGGACCTCATTTTCCCATCCCTGTGGGATGTCTTAGCAGCAAAGGGTCTTTCATAGGGTTCTGAGGTAGAATATGTCGCTCTGAAGGCTCTGTGCATTTTCTTTGTACAAATATTATATGATCACGTGCTATGTGCCTGGGCAAACAAAGCTGATGAGGTTGCGGGGCTTGCAAAAGCACACCCACAACCCCAGCACTCGGGAGGCAGAGGCAGGTGGGCCTCTGTGAGTTCAAGGCCAGCCTGGTCTTCAGAGCGAATTCCAGGACAGGCTCCAAAGCTATAGAGAAACCCTGTCTTGAAAAAACAAAACAAAACAAACAAACCAAACAAGAGACAAGCACCATGAAGCTGCTGTCCTCACCAAGCTGGGTGCAAGAATATAGGGCCAGGGTTTGGGTTCCCAGCAACCATGATTCCCCTACAGGCCTAGAACAAGGACCAACGTCTACAAGATCAAAATACTGGTGAGAGCACTTTCCTGGGGCTTGAAGGGGCTCCTCCTCACAGCAGCCAACATCTTCATAAAGCAGAGTTAGGATTTAATGAAGATGTGTATTTATACTTTTAAATTTATTTATTTATTCTATACACAGTGTTATACCTGCATGCCTGTATGCCTACACGCCAGAAGAGGGCATCAGACCTCATTACAGATGGTTGGGAGCCACCATGTAGTTGCTAGGAATTGAACTCAGGACCTTTGGAAGAACAGGCAGTGCTCTTAACCACCAAGCCATCTCTCCCACCCCCTTAATGAAAATATTTTAATGTAATTTAAGCATGAGGGTAAAGAGAGAGACACTCAGAAGAAAGATGTACTGGAGAGCTTTTCTTTCTTTCCATCTATCTATCTATTTGTTGGGGTTTCTCTGTATAACAGCTCTGACTGTCCCAGAACTCACTCTGTAGACCAGAATGGCCTGGAACTCAGAGATCCACCTGGCTCTTTCTCTCAAGCCTGGGATTAAAGGTGTCTACCATCACTGCCTACCTCCTTCTGGGCTTTTCAAAGAAAAGGAAAATAAGCCATACCTGAGTGTGGGCACGGGCTCCATGTGAAGAATTGCCACACCCCACTTTTAATGGGAACCTCGCTCAGTGTAGCCTCGTCTTATATTTATCCTACATCTATTTTCAGTGGTGAGGGTGGAACCAAGGGGCATCATACACACTATGCAAAGGCTACCCATGATTCACGCCCCCAGCCCCTCACTGGAGGGTTCTAGGCAGGGGCTCCACACTGAGCCACACCCCAGCCCCTCACTGGGGGATTCTAGGCAGGGGCTCTACCACTGAGCCACGCCCCGCCCCTCACTGGGGGATTCTAGGCAGGGGCACCACCACTGAGCCACGCCCCCAACAGGTAAATGTGCTTGCCACCAAATCGAAGGTCCTGAATTCAATCTCCAGGGCGTACTTTGTGGCTAGAGAGAAACAGCTCCTATGAGTTGTCCTCTGACCTCCACATGTGTTCCGTGGTCCATGTATCCACCCACTCCTACGCTGTGTTTGTAAGAGGCGGGGAAGAGTCTGGAGAGATGGCTCAGCAGTTAGAGAAAGATTGAGCCGCTCTGCTAGAGGAACTGAATGCAGGCTCAGAACCCATATCAGAAGGTTCACAACTACCTTAGGTTGAGCTCCAAGGGTTCAGTGCCTTCTTCTGGCCTCCTCGGGCACCTGTAAAAACCCATACTCAACACACATGTATACGTGTAATTACAAGTTAAACCAGGTGGGGGCGCACGCCTTTAATCCCAGCACTCAGCAGGCAGAGGCAGGTGGATCTCTGAGTTTGAGGCCGGCCTGGTCTACAGAGTGAGTTCCAGGACTGCCAGCGCTACAGAGAAACCCTGTCTCGCAAAACAAACATTAAAAGGAAGCAAAGGGATTGTGAACTCTAAGACCTCGTAAATAAACTACATAGTAAAAACTTACAGCGCACAGAGAAAAATTTGATGGTTATAAGGAGGAAAACGGCTGTGCCTTCCAGCTGGCATTTTTCATGTGACCTCTTTCTTCCACTTCTTCCCTTCTAACAGGCCCTCAGCCACAAGTATGGTGGACACAGCAGCCATGTGACGAACGTGGCCTTCTTGTGGGATGACAGCATGGCCCTGACCACCGGAGGCAAAGACACGAGTGTACTGCAGTGGCGTGTAGTCTGAAACAAGGGCCTGGGCCCACGTAGAGCCCTGTGGCAGGGTTGAGTTCTATTTTTGGGAGATGTCTATTGCGGAGTAGAGTAATATATACCCAGAGTATGTCTATAGAGAGGGGCTTACCGGGGCGGGCGGGCGAGCGGACAAAGTCTTTATTTATCTGGGTGGGTCACCTTGCCTTGGGGAAGCCATGGTGTTTCGTTTGGGGTGGTTTGTTGTTGGTTTTTTTTTTTTTTTTTTAAGTTTATTCTTTTGTTAGTATAAGGACACTTAAGTTTATTCTTTTATATTATCCAGAAATACAGACTTATGCACTGAGCTGTCTGGAGTCTGGTCTGTGAATTTGGGCTGTGTGTGTGTGTGTGTGTGTGTGTGTGTGTGTGTGTGTGTGTGTGTGTTGGGGAGGTCAGAGGTCAAAATCAGGGGTCATCTTCAATTGCTCTCCACTGGTTTGTTTGTTTGTTTACTGGGACAGGGTTTCTCTGTGTGGCTCTGGCTGTCCTGGAACTCACTCTGTAGACCAGGCTGGCCTTGAACTCACAGAGATCCCCCTGCCTGTGCCTCCTGGGATTAAAGGCGTGCGCCACCACTGCCCGGCATGAGTGTTCATTTTTGAAACAGGGTCTCATCACGGAACTCACTATGTAGACCAGGCTGGCCTTGAACTCACTGAGATCCTGGGTGGGAGGAGAGAACAGCTCCTGAAAGTTGTGTCTGGACCTTCACACACACACTCTGACACACATTCATGAGTGTGTTCCAACTGCACACACACAAGAAATGAATGAATGAATGAAGAAGTGCCCTAAGTTAGAATAAGTTATTTAAAATGAAAGGGCTGGGTATGGCCGTGCGAGGCATTAATCCCAGGCAGAGGCAGGGGATCCTCTGAGTTCAAGGTCAGCCTGGTCTGTAGAGCGAGCTCCAGGCCAGTGAGGGCCACACCGTGAGATCCCGTCTCAAAAACAAACAAAAGATGGAGAAGGAGGCGGAGAGACGAAGGAAGGCAAAGAACACCCTACCCATTATAATTTTAACCAGTCTGTGTTTCTTTTTGTGTCTCAACAACAGGGTGGCATCTTGGGAGGGAGGGATGGATGCTGACCATAACAAAGTGATGACTTATCAAGGCCTCCTTTTAATTTTCTTTCTCTTCCAAAACAGGGTCTCACCCAGCGTTGGTGGGGCACGCCTTTAATCCCAGCACTTGGGAGGCAGGTGGATCTCTGTGAGTTGGAGGCCAGCCTGGTCTACAGAGTGAGTTCCAGGACAGCTTTCAAAGCCACAGAGAAACCCTGTCTCAAAAAAAAAAAAAATAAAAAAAAAAAAAAAAAAAAATAGTATCTTGAACTCACAGAGATCTGCCTGTGATTCCGGAATGCTGAGATTAAAGGTGTGCATCACCATGTAATTAAATTATAAGCCGAGAGGGTCTGTGGGGTCCTCAGTAGGTAAAGATGCTTGCAGTACAAGCCTGGTGCCTGAGTACAGCCCCCAGAAGTCACAAAAAATCACAAAAAGGGAGGAGGCTGAACAAGTGCACCCGCTGTCCTCTAACCTCCCTGCACCTCTCTCTCTCTCTCTCTCTCTCTCTCTCTCTCTCTCTCTCTCTCTCACACACACACACACACACACCTTCCCCCCACACACTCACACACACACACACACACACACTCGCGCTCTCTCACACACCCCCACTTCTCTCTCACACACACACACCACCCCCTCTCTCACACCACTCTCTTTCTCTCTCTCACACCTCTCTCTCTCTCTCTCTCTCTCACACACACACACACACACACACACACACACACATACACACACATGAATGGTGGAGAAAGACGCCCAGCTAGTCTCAGAACATTGCGCAGTCAAAGGCTGGTCGAGAATAAAATGCTCCTTACACTAATCCAGCGAGTGGATGGATTCCATAAGCAGCATTTATACGTTGTGTGAGTGCATATGTGTGTGCATGAGTGTTCATGTGTGAGCGTGTGTGAGTGCATGTGTGTGCATGAGTATATGTGTGTGCATGAGTGTATGTATATGTGAGTGTGTATGTGTGCTACTTCACGGGCAGGAACGCCTGAGTGGGAAGGAGTGGCTGCCTCAGAAGATGCTCACTCAGCACAGCTAGAGAGAGATGGGGATGCCGTCATGGACGACTCCCTGTACGGGGCAACAGACAGACCTTAGCACAGAAAGATGAAGGCGGAATTGTCCCAGTGGAAACTCAGACACATGCTGTCTTCTCTCAGTAAACTCAAAGCCTTCTCGGGGCTCCAACTGCCTGCTGGCCCCTGTCACACACGGGCCAGATGGCTCTGGGGACAGATCTGTGTCCTTTTCACTGAACCCTGGATGGGAAGGGCCAGGATTGCAGGTCACTTAAGCTGTGTTCTAGCCCAGCGCACACGAAGACGCAGGAACTTGGACACTTGTGACCGTTAGCGTGCATTTGAATAGTACGGTGTGTCTATTGAGTTCAAACTCCTCCTGGGGCCTGGGGCAATGTCTCAGTCTGTACTGTGCTCCCTGTGGGTGGTGACAGCCCGAGCCAAGCAACTTCTGTCTTGGGGAGCTCACTGTGTCCCCTTGCAAAGGTCACCCCCGCTGGGTGTGTTGGACCGCTTAATTCTTTCATACAGGGATGGGGGGTCAGAAGACACCCCCAAATAGCCAGCCACTTCCTACCTGCTGTTAGACGCAGCTCTGTCCTAACTGCAGAGGGATGGGCCTTGCTTAAGTAAGTCTTCTCCCAGGAAGGACTTTTAGCCACACCATGAGGTCCCAAAGTTCAGATCCCATCACCTGTGTAAAGGGCTGGGCGGTGAAGGCTGCAATCCTAGGGTAGCTGGGGGTGAGCATGAACTTTGGTTTTACTCTTTCTTTCTTTCTTTCTTTCTTTCTTTCTTTCTTTCTTTCTTTCTTTTCTTGTTTGATTTCTCAAGACAGGGTTTCTCTGTTTCAGCCGTGGCTGTCCTGGAACTCAGAGATCCACCTGTCTCTGCCTCATAAGTGCTGGGATTAAACATTTGAGCCACCACTGCTTGGTAATCTAGTCTTTTAAAGGCCTATTTTCTGGGCCCAGCGTGATATTGCACACCTTTAATCTGAGCACTCGTGAGGCAAAGGCAGGTGGATCTCTGTGGGTTTGCAGGCCAGCCTGACCTACAGAGTTCCAGGATAGTCAAAGATACACAGAGATACCCTGTCTCAAAAATAAAACAAAATAAAGCCTGTTTTCTGACATTCTTGGGTAAAACCCTTTCCTGTCATCAATGTCCCGATTCCCCCTTGTCTCCCCTCCCCCACCTCCCATTGAAGTTCTAGGAAAGTGGTATCTGCTGACAACTTTTCCTCGAGTGCTATTGACGCTTCGTTGCCCCCTTGTGGTCATCTTTGGATCTGCATGGAAAAAATACGTCTGGAAAATTGCTGGTGATTGTCCACGCATCCCTCTTGGCGTTTGTCCCCCTGGGCTGGGTCGTGAGAGAGAGACTGCTTTGTGCATGGCCTCTACCCAACGACTGTCCTTTGCCTCTATCATGCCCCCAACCCAAGAGTAAGGGAAGAGGACATTTCCATTCCGAGGGCTGCAGGCTTGGGTGAAGACGGTCTCTTACTCACAGCCGAAGGTCCTCTCCAGTTTCTAGCTGTCTTTCTGAAAACCGTCCTGCAAATGTTCCCCGCGAGGCTCGGAGAGGAGTTGTGTTTTGCCTACCACGAGTTGTACTGAACTGCGGCAAATTTGGGGGGGTGCGCCAGAAGAGGAGGGATCCTGCCCCCACCACTGGGCACTCTGAATGCTCTTTAGAAGCAGGCAGTGGTAGCTCACACTTGTAACCCAAATAACTCTGGGGTGGGGACGCAGGAGCATCAGGAGTTCAAGGTCATCTTTAGCTGCATGTGGAGTTCAAGGCCCTCCTGGACTGAGTACATCCATGTCTCCTCTCTTAGGATTTATATCGGGTGGCCATGACACCCGCCTTGGACCTGTCCTTTTAACTCTCCAGGGCTGTGAGCCTGATGATTGCAGGAAGAACGGGCTCCTGAGGAGACGGCTGTCAGGAAATGCTTGCTGTGTGTGGGCGTGGGACTGGAGAGATGGCTCAGTGGTTAAGAGCATTGTCTGCTCTTCCAGAGGACAGGGGTTCCATTCCCAGCCCCTCTACGGGAGCTCATAGCTGTCTGTAACTCCAGGATGTCCGATGCCCTCTTCTGGCTTCCACAGGCACTGCAGGTACACAGTGCGCAGACAATAGGAGAAAATACCCACATATATTAAAAAAAAAAAAAAAAAAAAAAAAAGGCAGCCAGACAATGGTGGTGCACACCTTTAATCCCAGCACTCAGGAGGCAGAGGCAGGAGGATCCTCATGAGTTCAAGGCCAGTCTGGTCTACAAAGAGAGTTCCAGGACAGCCATTGTGGTTACACAGAGAAACCCTATCTGGCAAAACTACAAAAATAAAACAAAACAAAACAAAAAAAGCTGGCTATATTACAGCCATTGAGACTTCTTCATGAGCAAAGTCGTTTGCCAAGCCCAGCGACCTAAGTTTGTGCCACTGAATCCACAGAAAGGTGGAAGGAGAGAGCCAAGTCTGTGATGTTTTCTTTCGGCCTCCACATGGACACTGTGGCATTTCCCCCAACTCCCCACTCACGGTAATGGTAAACAGGTTTCAGGAGGCTGGTGTACTCCTCCTAACCCACACTCAGGAGGCAGAGGCAGGGATCTCGCAAACACTCTCGGCCACTATGCCATTGTCCCCAAGTAAATTAAAAACAAAACAAAACAAAACAAAAAAACCTTTAATTCCAACACTTCGGAGGCAGAGGCAGGTGGATTACTGTGAGTTTGAGGCCATTCTTGCCTACTGAGTGAGTTCCAGGACAGCCAGGGCTACACAGAGAAACCCTTTCTCTAAAATGGCTTCTATGTACACACACACATGCACACACATCCTCGCAGACACATGTGCACGTGTTTACACAAGGGCACATATGTTATATACACACATAGAAGGATTGAGTTGTGTATGTTGGCCCACATCTTCAATTCAAGCACTATGGAGACAGAGGAAGGTGAACCTCCCGGAGTCTCAGGCCACTCAGTGTTATATAATAAAATTCTGTCTGGAACAACAAACAAATCTAACGCTGAACAGTACACTCAGTGGTTAGAGCCCCTGCCTAGAATCCCCCAGTGAGGGGCTGGGGCGTGGCTCAGTGGTGTCTGCCTAGCATCCCCCAGTGAGGGGCTGCGTGGCTCAGTGGTAGAGCCCTGCCTAGAATCCCCCAGTGAGCTGATCATAGCTGCGAGCCCTGACTAGAGTCCCCCAGTGAGGGACTGGGGTGTGGCTCAGTGGGAGAGCCCCTGCCATCTTCTACACCACTCCAGATTAAATAACTGTGTAAATTCGAATTGCTAAGCCATCACTGCTGCTCTTTTGGAGGTCTCTATGCCAGATGTCCCAGAAGTCCGTGCTTCTGTAAAGAACTCTCAGGACTGAACTGTACAAGAAGAGATGACCGTGATAAAAAGGGGTGAGCGGGCTCTTGGGAACTCTTGCACACTCCTGAAAACAACGGGATTTCACTTCCAGGCAGCAGACACAGCACAGCAGTGCACCCCAACACAAGAACGCCCTCCTCAGGACCACCAGCCAGGCTAATAACTAGGAAGGAGATTAAAAAGTGCCATGTGAGCAAAGTGATGCGCGCTGAGGTGGCCTGTGAGGACCTGGAGCTTCTAGAGGGCAGGCTGGGGGATTAAAGGCATGCACCACTTAGCCCAGAATGACGCCTTTGTACAGAATAGAAACCCAGGCACGGCTGAAGGCCTGACCCCCTCCCCCTCGCCCTCCCCCTCGCCCTCCCCCATAGGGCTCCTTCATCGGTGGCTCTCCTAAATGGGTTGTTTATCTGAGGCTGCGTGACTCGGGACAGTGCGGAGATCAGAGGACAACTTGCAGGAGTCAGTTTTCTCTTCCCGCCTTGTGGGTCCAGAGAAACGAGTTCAGAGTTAGCTGCAATCGCCTCTACCTGCTGAGACGTCTCACTGGCCCCTTTCCAGACCCCGCTGTCCTCAGCTCCTTAGGGTGACGCGGAGAAGGTTATGACCCGAGACTGGCAGGGAGGGGGCTCTCCAAAGAAGGGAATGGTAGGAGGGAGGGTCCCAAGCCAAGCTTCGCTTCCCAGACGCACGCTTGAATTGCACGTGTGGAGATGGAGAGCGAGAAGCCTTCAGAAGCGGCAGGTGAGGCTTCCCGGTGGCGTGCTTTCTGTGGGGGGCGGCCGGGTGGGGTGCAGGGGACGGCACGGGAGGGGTTAATGGGGGCGGGGCTGGCTGGGGCGGGGCCTGAGCTCCAGACTGCAGCCCCGGCCAGGGGTTGTCGCCGTCTCCTGCCCCGCGGGGGCGCCCGCCGGGTCCCGCGCTGCGCAGAGACCCGAGCAGGTCGCGGACACCGATGCCCAGCCCAGCCCTCGCCCAGGTGGGTGCTGCCTCTCCACTGCGGTTCTCCCGCTTCGCGGGCCCGAGACCTGCGGTGGCCGCTCGATGCCTCAGTCTCCCGTCGCTGTCCTCTCCCCGCCCCGCGCGCGGTTCAGCAGAGCCTGGCTTTTCTGCATCTCCCTCCGCTGCCCGGGGTCTCTCTCTCTGCCTCTGCCTCTCTCTGTCTCTCTGTCTCTGTCTGTCTCTGTCTCTCTCTGCCTCTGTCTCTCTCTGCCTCTCTGTTTCTGTCTCTCTCTCTGTGTCTCTGTCTCTGCCTCTCTCTGCCTTTCTCTGCCTCTCTGTCTCTCTGTTTCTGTCTGTCTCTGTCTCTGTCTCTCTGTCTCTGTCTCTCTCTGCCTCTGTCTCTCTCTGTCTCTCTGTTTCTGTCTGTCTGCCTCTCTGTTTTTGTCTGCCTCTGTCTCTCTGTCTCTCTCTGCCTCTGTCTCTCTGTGTCTGCCTCTGTCTGTCTGTCTCTGTCTCTGTCTGTCTGTCTCTGTCTCTCTCTGCCTCTGTCTCTCTCTGTCTCTCTCTGTCTCTGTCTGTCAGTCCCTCTGTCTGTTTCTCTCTCTCTCTCTCTCTCTCTCTCTCTCTCTCTCTCTCTCTGATTTCACCAAACATCATATTTAGCTTCGAGCTCACCCTCCTGCCCACACTGGCCTCAAGCTCCCTGCACTCCTCCTGCCTCAGTTTCCCGGAGTACATACTGGGACGATCCGTGGCTCGCCACACCAGTTCCTTGTGAGACAACCCCTGGCTGCCTGCATGCACAGCTCGGGTTTTCGTTGAACTGGCCATCCTCCTGCCTCCGTCCTTTAACTGTGGAGGTTATAGGTGTTCTTCCGCCACAGTCCAGGCTCTTCCTCCTCAGGGTCCCTCCATCCGCTCTCCCTGCCCACCCCTGGGTACCTTCTGCCTTAGCCCTGGCCTCCACACCCCTCCTTCTCTTTGGGTGTCCCCAACGCTTCACCCACCTCAGCATTCTATAGACCCCGCCCCCACCCCATCCCCCAGGCTCTGATTCTCTCACCCTCCAGCTCCTGTGGCGTCTTCAGTCCCCCCCACACCCCCTGTCTGTCCTCTCCCCCTAAATCCTAAGACATCGCGGAACTTTTTTTCCAGGTTGTAGGGCTGTTCAGCATTGGGGTAGGGGCAGTGGGGTTGCAAGCCAAGGAAAATGGACTCTTGAGTGACCCCGTGACCCTGGTCCCTGGTGCCCACTTTGTAGTCACCCCATGGCGTCTGAGGTCACACCTACCCCACCCTCCTGTTTCAGGAATTCCTGGCTGGGGGGGGGGGTGGACTTCCTCCCTAACTTCCTCCCTTCCAGGATTTGGCTAGGTCTCTGTTAACCCCTTCCTGCTTTGCCTCACTCCCCTTCAGTGGGACTGAACTGTGTACCCCACCCCACTGGGAAGGCTCCAGTGTGTGCGTGCGTGCGTGTGTGCGTGTGCGTGTGCGTGTGTGTGTGTGTGTGCGTGTGTGTGTGTGAGTGAGTGTGTGTGTGTGTGTGTGTGAGAGAGAGAGAGAGAGAGAGAGAGAGAGAGAGAGAGAGAGAGAGAGAGAGAGAGAGAGAGAGAGAGAGAAAGGAGCTGGGTGTGCACGGAGGCACTGGTGTAAAAGGTGGCGAACACCCCTGCATTCTTTCCAGTTTGCAGGCCGGGGACCCTCCTGGGGATGGATAGGTGAGATTGATGGAGGAGAAAGGATTCCAAACTCAGACCACCCAGGAACCCTGGAGCCTGGGGCGTGGCACCTGCCAGTTATCCTAGCTCTTAAAAGCTAGAGACAGGAGGGTTACAGAGTGTCAGGCTAGCCTGGGCTACATGACACCCTGCCTCAAAAGCAAACAAAAAACTCTTGTAGTGGCACAGGCCTGTAACCTAGGCAGTGGTGGGGAAATCCTGGCCTGGCCGGATGAGACCTGCCTTCCCGTCCGGTGGGGCCTGGGGTGCTGAGACCCTCCGGGTCAAGCACAGGGAGCCAAAGCCCCTCTTGGTGGTCCAGCCCTTCCGCCCATGCGGAACCGTGCTCCTTTCCAGTATTCACGGCTGGGCGCCACACAGGACCTGTGGGAACCATGTAGGCCCTTCCTCTTCCTCTTTACAAGCGGGGAAACTGAGGCCATAGGGCAGAAGCGAGCTGTTGCCAGCCTCGGGGATTGGGACTCTTGTCCAGCAGCAACCCATGTCCGGAGACCTGAGTTCCCTTGACCATATCTGGAGAAATGGATTCTGGGGCTACCACTAAAGTCGGATTAATTCGGGCAATGAGGTCCTCCACTAAGAGAGGAGGGAGCCATGCCAGACTTGGGTATGAGCGGCTGGAAGCCAGAGAGAGACAGAGATTTGCAGAGTGGAGCAGTAAAGGTATTTCTGAGGACTTGCTGGTGGAGAGGGAAAGGGACCAGAGGTGGCCTGGGCTGGGGGCTGGGGGCTGGGGGCTGGGGGCTGGGAGCTGGGAGCTGGGGGGCTGGGGGGTGGGGGCTGGGGGGCTGGGGGCTGGGGGTGGGGGCTGGGGCTGGGGGCTGGGGGTGGGGGCTGGGGCTGGGGCTGGGGTTTCAGCTGGGGTTTCAGAGTAAAAGAGACATACCGAGGGGATTAACTCCACTCCTGCCTCCTGACCGCCCCCCCCACAAGCCCACTGCTCCCCCGGGACAGGGCCTATAATTTGGTTTGTGTCTAGACAAATAATAACTCAGCTGGTGTGAAAAGGGAGGGACGAGGCCAGCAAGGGGTCAGAAGTAGGGGCTCCTAGAGTCCCTTCCCGAGGTCGGGAGAATATCATTTTGGGTGGCCAGTTGGAGGTGACAGCCAGCCATCCTGACACCCCGGCCACACACACCCCCAGATCTGTGAACCTTCAGCATCGTAGAATACTGCCCCATCCGAGTATTCATGGTTCTTTTTTCTTCCAAAGTCAGAGCAGAAACGGGGAGAAAAGAGGAAGTGGGGTTCACCTATTTACAACGCGTTCCCATTTCTGCAGAGAGCAAAAAGGGAAATGTGTATTCATTTGCTGGGAAAAGATAAAAATCACCCAGGGTTTAATAATAGATTATGAAAGTCATAGCGTGTGTTTTATTTTTTTAAATTTTTTATTTTTTTTATTTTTGAAATCATAGAGAGTTCTAACAATAGAACTTCAGAATCTTGGGCCCGGAGACGCCTGGAATATTGGAAACTGACAAGGGTGCGTGCTGGCAAAGGCGAGGATAATAATAACAGAAAGCAAAGAATCAAGGTTCCAGAATGTTAGAACATTCGACCCCAAACAGGGCTTGGACACAGAAACCTCGGGACTTGAGAACCGGTGGATTCTAGAATGTCAGCAGGGAGGTTCTAACAATTCCGTATTCCTGCTGGGTGGTGTGGGCGTAGCAGACAGGGCAGGGGTGGGAGAGAGATGCTCCTTAATAGAAATGGGGAAACTGAGGCGGAGCCGGGCCGTGGCGCGGCCTGACTGCACCCCCCTTACCATTTCCGCTTGCTGCCAAGGCACCAGGTGGGTAGCGAGATACACTGATCACATTTCAGCTCTAATGAGCGGACCGGAGCTGGCTGGTCCGCTGGGGCCTGGGAATGGGGGAGCCCGTGGTGGAGGGAGAGAGGGGGAGCCAGCCCGGCGGCTTCGGGAACAACGGTGGTGAGCGGGCTAAGGACTGGTGATGGGGGCTCCTGTCATTTCTCTCTCTTGGCTTTTCAACCTTCGTGTCTTTGAATCTGGCTTAACTGGGGGTGGGGGAGGTGCCTCGTGAGACCTGGGATTTTTTTTTTTTTTTTTTTTTTTTTCTGGCTTTAGTAGCTGAGGCCTGCAGGGGCTTAGGGCTCAAGGGAGCCTTTCCTGTCCCCCACACATATAGTGCCACAGTTGGACTTACATTTTCTGCAGGAACCTGAGGAGGCTGTAAAATTCCAGCACTCACCTTCCCAACAAAGACTCACGAAGGGTTTAAGATACTATTGACTCCACCTGGGGCTGGGTAAGGGATGGAGAGACACTCCAACACTCCAGCCATGGTGGGTCAGTGAGTGTGTGTGTGTGTGTGTGTGTGTGTGCGTGTGTGTGTGTGTGCGCGTGCGCGCGTGTGCGTGGCACGCACGTGCGGTGCGTGCGTGTGTGCAAGGTGATTTTTTTTTCAAGACAGGGTTTCTCTGTGTATTCCTGGCTGTCCTGAAACTCACTCTGTAGACCAGGCTGGCCTCGAACTCACAGAGCTCCACCTGCCTCTGCCTCCCCAGTGCTGGGATTAAAGGTGTGCGCCACCACTACTGGACTCCTGTTCGCAGCATCTGAACGTGATGCCGGGTATTTCAGTGAGACTATCCAGCAACCAGCTCCTGGGACTCACCAGCCAGTATGCAGCACTGGGGCCGAAGGCACACAGGGCACGCTTGCTTTTAGTGAGTACTGTGGATTCGAACTCAGGGCCTCTTGCTTTCACAATGAATGGTCTTACCCACAAGCCATGTCCCTAGCCTCCAGGGTCGCTTTTGTGCCGGGCAGTGGTGCCATACGTCTTTAGTCCCAGCACCCGGGAGGCAGAGGCAGGTGGATCTGTGTCTGAGGCCAGCCTGGTCTACAGAGAGAGTTCCAGGACAGCCAGGGCTACAGAGAAACCCTGTCTCAAAAGTAAAATAAGTAAATAAATAACAACAAACCAACCCCAAGTCCCCATTTTTGACAGATTCCCCAGGGGTCTGAAGTCCCCAGAAAGACAGGAGAATGGGAATGAGAGGAAAGGAATATTCAGAGAAGGAGACTTTTTAGCTCAAAGGAAAAACAGGCTTTCACTCACTCCAGGCCTCAGTTTCCCCATATGAACCGGAAGAGCGAGCTTCCTGTCCCACTTACCACGTGAACCTGTGCAGTGGAATTCTAAGAATCAGAGGATTCTGTGATTGGTTGGGGGAGGGGGAGTGGTGGCGGCCAGGTGTCAGGCAGGGCAGAGGAAAGGTCCGTCTGTCAGTCTGCGTGCCTGCCTGTCTGTCAGAGCCTCCTGCCCCAGGCCTAGCATCCCTATGACTCAGGTAGGCTGAGGACAGGGTGGATACCAGACTCTGTTCCCTGGGAGGAAATTGGCAATGGGAAGTTCATTTCCGTTGGCTGCTAGGGACATCTTTGCTGCCTGTGTACCCGTTCCAGTCTCAGCAGGGACCTGGGGCCTTGGGGGGGTGTGGGGGTGGGAGGGGCGTTCAGGGGACATTCAGCTAGCTCTCCCTCCAGGGCTTTTATTTGGGAGATGAGAGTCTGAACGCAGCGCTCATCTCATCTTGCATGCACCACGTCCCCGTGTCACCGCGTCCCCGAGTCACATCCCCCGTCATTGCCTTTGCATTTTGAGACAGGGTCTCCTTTACCCCAGGCTGGCCTCTTGTGGTTCCAGGCTGGCCCAAAGGACTGGCTTATGAAATGTTGGGGATTTGACTTAGGGCTTCCTGCATGCTGGGTGAATATTTCGTCAGCCAAGCTATATGCCTAGACCTCGTGAGTGTGTGTGTGTGAGTGTGTGTGTGAGTGTGTGTGTGTGTGTGCGTGTGTGTGAGTGTGTATGTGAGTGTGTGTGTGTGTGTGTGTGTGTGTGTGTGCGTGCGCGCGTGCACTCATACATGCTAGAGAAGCACTCTACTGTTGAGCCATGGCCCTGACGGCCACTGTTAGACTCTGGATAAGCATTCTATCATTAAGCTGTATCCCCAGGTACAAATACTGCACAATTGATTGACGATTCCTTAGATTCTCAAAGATGTCCATGTACAATGTGATTAAAATAAAGACTGTATGTGTCTTTTGAAGAAATTAGGGCTTCTAGAGGAAATGAATCCCCTTGATGTCACAAGAGGAAGGAGGGACAGATGGAGAGAGAGGGAGAGAGAAAGAGCAGAAAGAGGGAACAGGAGGTGAGAGGGTTAGGGCTAAGACTTGGACTGGGCATACCTTTGATCTCAGCACTCGGGAGGCAGAGGCAGGCAGATCTTTGTGAGTTCGAGACCAGCCTGGTCTACAGAGGGAAGTTCCAGGACAGGCTCCAAAGCTACACAGAGAAACCCTGTCTTAAAAAAAGAAAGAACAACAAAAACAAACAAAAGACTTGGCCTAGGTGGGAGGTTTTGATTGGTGGTAGGGTGCTGGCTCCCATTGGTCTATCCAGAAACAAACCCCTCCCGTTCCATCTCCGAGGGACCCATAAGTTTTCAGCTTTGTGGTGGGGATGATAGGTGTGTAAGGACCCCCACAGGGGGCTGGCCTTAGGGATCAGGACACAGCCTGACCTTTCAAGTCAATTAGGAAGCAGATGGGCCCAGCCCTTTAATCTCCTTCCAGCATGCATCCTCTTCCCCTGGGCCTCCCCAGGCAGGGCTTGCTGGGGTCTAGTGTGGGAGGAGGAGGAGGAGGGGAAGCCACCGTGGGAGAAGGGCTGGCCAGGGTGTCTTGCCTTCTCCCAGCCTCTAGAGACTTCTACAATGACTTCGGTACCCAGGCATTTATTGAGCCCAGTCCACAAAACACTCAAGTTTCCTGTCCCCCAGAAGTTCGAACCAGTTACAAGAGCTGAGCTGTGAAGAGGGGTTGTGAGGGTGTGGAGACTTGTGAAGTAATGGAGAAGGGAGGGGCAGAGGCAGAGGAGCTGAAGAAGGCAGGGTCAGCAAGGGAGAGCGTGTGGAGGGAGCTCATTGGGCAGCTAGAAGCTTACACATAGTAATCAAGTATGCGACCACTGGGCCACGCCCAGCCCCTCACCGGGGATTCTAGGCAGGGGCTCTACCACTGAGCCACACCCCAGCCCCTCACTGGGGGATTCTAGGCAGGGGCTCCACCTCTGAGCCACGCCCCGCCCCTCACTGGGGATTCTAGGCAGGGGCTCTACCGCTGAGCCACACCCCAGCCCCTCACTGGGGATTCTAGGCAGGGGCTCTACCACTGAGCCACACCCCAGCCCCTCACTGGGGATTCTAGGCAGGGGCTCCACCACTGAGCCACACCCCAGCCCCTCACTGGGGATTCTAGGCAGGGGCTCCACCACTGAGCCACGCCCCAGCCCCTCACTGGGGATTCTAGGCAGGGGCTTTACCGCTAAGCCACACCCCAGCCTCTTAGAAGCCTTTGGAGATTCATGAAGGAAAGAAAAGGCTGATTCCCTTAGCAAGGTCTTCCTGGCCACCTTGGGAAGTGAATTGAGGGAGACAGAGTCAGGGAAACAGATGCTCCCAGGCTCCTGAGCAGTCAGCAAGGGGTTAGAGACCAGGGCATGGATTTAGAGTCCATCTGGAGGCAGAGCAGGAAGGACTTTCCTTGGAAAAAAGAAAGACTCGGGGTTCTGGGGATTTGCTGTGTGAATCCAGGTCCATCCCTCCCCCTCAGTAGACTATAGTTTCCTCATCTGTCCCAGTACACTTACCCGGTTTCTCTCATCTGTCTGTCTGTCTGACTGTCTGTCTGTCTGTGTCCTTCCCTCCCCCCCTCTTTTGTGGACGGGAGGTGAGTGCTTTGTGCCAAAGTGCATGAGTGGAGGGGAACTTCTGGAGTCGGTTGTCTCCCCATGTGTGTACTGGGGACGAAACTCGGGTTTGTCAGGCTTGGCCGCAAGCACCTCTACTGATGTCAGCCATCTCACTGGCCCCTCAGACGATGGTTCTCAAGTGCATCTTGGGAATTTTTGTGAGGTGGCTTTCCAGCCTCCACATCATTCCACCCAGACCACACAGCACTTGTCTTTCCACGGGCTTTGACTGGATTTCTAAGTATGATATTGTTTGTATGGTTTTCTTTCCTTTTTCTTCAAGAGAGGCTCTGTGTAGCCCTGGCTGTCCTGGAACGCACTCTGTGACCAGGCTGGCCTCAAGCTCAGAGATCTGCCTGCCTCTGCCTCCCAAGTTTAAAATGCCTGTAAAGCTGGCCCTGGTGATGCTCGCCTATAGTCCCAGCACTCAGGAGGCAGAAGCAAGGATGCTCCCACATTTCAGGACAACCTGGGATACATACATTGTAAGACCCAATTTCAAACAATCCAATAAAGCAGCCAGCAAATGTGTAGAGGATGTAGGTTGGTTGGTAGAGTGCCTGCCTAGAATTCATGAGGTCCAGAGTAGCAATCCCAGCCCTGTAAACTGGGCACAGCAGTGCGCTCCTGTGATCCTAAAACTCAGGAGGAGGAGGAAGCAGGAGGATCAAGGAGTTCAAGGCCAGCCTGGACTACCAGAGACTCAGAGAGAGACAGAGAGAGAGAGAGAGAGAGATTGAGAAAACTAAATATGTACAGACCCTGTGATCATCGGGGGCTTGGTCCATGAATCTTCTCAGCTCTAAGCTTGTTTATCTTCTTAGAGAAAAGGATCCAAGGACCTCACCAGGACAATGGGGGAAGAGAGGAATAGGCTGGGAGGACTGTGTCCCTGCTGACACCAACCCCAGGCTCCCCCTGACTCCCTGACCCTGCCTTTCCCAGAGTCTAACAGCCTCCTTCTCTGCTCCACTGCCAAACCTGGGGGCCCTTTTGTGTCCAGGGGCTCTAGAAACCGAAAGGCATGCTGGGAAAATTGCTAAGAGCAGAGATTGTCCACCTTGGCCATCAGGACCTTGGACAGGTCTGGGGACTCCATCTTGCTTCAGTTTGTCAATTCTGTCTCTCTGTCTCTCTCTGTCTCTCTGTTTCTCTCTGTCTCTCTCTCTCCCTCCCTCCCTCTCCCTCTCTCCCTCCCTCCCTCCCTCCCTCCCTCCCTCCCTCCCTCCCTGTCAGAGGTCCACAGGCAGAATTGCTTTCTTTCTCCCCCAGTGTGAGATCCTGGAATCAAACTCAGCCCCAAGGCTTGGCAGCGTGTCCCTTCCCCCACTCAGCCACTCCACCCACCCCACCCTCCACTGCTCACTTTGAGACCGATTTTCACGGCTTCAATGTGTAGTGGAGGATAACTTTGAACTCCCACCTCCGCCTCTGACTTCTGGGATGCAAGGCGCAGGCCAGCGTGCTCACCATCTTAGGTCTTCAGGAGTATGTGTGAAGCCCCTCTTGTCAGACCCCCAATCCCATGCTCCCCGGCATCAGTTCCTGACGCAGCCTTTGCCGAGGTGCCCCCATTCTGCTCCGCAGGAAGGTATGGGGGGCCAGTGTGGGTGACCGTGCCTGTCTCACCGTGTTCCCTCTCACCGCAGGCCGACCCAGCTCAGCCTCAATGCGGCCCTGAATGGGACGTCATCTTCGCCCCTCGGATCCGGCAGGACCAACTCTGAGCTTCCCGGCGCCCTTTCAGAGCTTTCCCTCTGCCCACGAGCCTCCTGTGCCTCAGCGCTGACTCACTTTCCTGTTCCCTAGCCTCCCTTGCAACGGTCCCGACCTTTGTCCATCCCCAGAGGACACTTTGGTGACGCAACCCCCTTCCTGCTGGGGTCCTAGCAGACGCCAGCACTCCAAGTTGCATCTTCCCAACTCGGTGTCTTTTTCCCAGTGCTCTCCTGTGTTGTTTCCCGGGTCTTCTAGAACGGTCCATCTCATTGGGACTGCGTGTACCAATGTGCCCATGCTTACTCCTAAGACCTCAATAAGCGTGTCACCTTTGGTGTCGTCTTCATCGCCCCCATAGACACCGCCTTCGTCTGTTTTCCCTGCGCTGTCTTCATGCTGAGTTGCTTGCGCAGACACTCCCATTGACGTTAGCCCCACCTCTTACCCTACCTCTATCCCTCCTTGACGCTCTTCCTCTCAAGTCCCTTTGCTTTTGCTTAGCCCTGTGATGTCCCCCTGAGCCTCCAAAGAGGGGGCTCAGGGGCCCGATGGCCTCCCGCCCCCCGTGGCCCTGTAGCCCCAGCGGGCCAGGGGAAGAGCCCAGGAAGCCCCAGGGGCCAGGATGGGCAACCGCACGTGGGAGGGCTGCCATGTGGACTCCCGGGTGGACCACCTCTTCCCGCCGTCCCTCTACATCTTCGTCATCGGGGTGGGGCTGCCCACCAACTGCCTGGCCCTGTGGGCTGCCTACCGCCAGGTGCGCCAGCGCAATGAGCTGGGCGTCTACCTGATGAACCTGAGCATCGCCGACCTGCTGTACATCTGCACGCTGCCGCTGTGGGTCGACTACTTCCTCCACCACGACAACTGGATCCACGGCCCCGGCTCCTGCAAACTCTTCGGCTTCATCTTCTACAGCAACATCTACATCAGCATCGCCTTCCTCTGCTGCATCTCCGTGGACCGCTACCTGGCCGTGGCCCATCCTTTGCGTTTCGCGCGCCTGCGCCGGGTCAAGACAGCCGTGGCTGTGAGCTCCGTGGTCTGGGCCACTGAGCTGGGCGCCAACTCGGCTCCGCTCTTCCACGACGAGCTCTTTCGAGATCGCTACAACCACACCTTCTGCTTCGAGAAGTTCCCCATGGAGAGCTGGGTGGCCTGGATGAATCTGTACCGCGTCTTCGTGGGCTTCCTCTTCCCCTGGGCGCTCATGCTGCTGTGCTACCGAGGCATCCTGCGGGCCGTGCAGAGCAGCGTGTCCACAGAGCGCCAGGAGAAGGTCAAGATCAAGCGCCTGGCGCTGAGCCTCATTGCCATTGTGTTGGTGTGCTTCGCGCCCTACCACGCCCTCCTGCTGTCTCGGAGCGCCGTCTACCTGGGCCGGCCCTGGGACTGCGGCTTTGAGGAGCGAGTCTTCTCCGCCTACCACAGCTCCCTAGCCTTCACCAGCCTCAACTGTGTGGCCGACCCCATCCTCTACTGCCTGGTAAACGAGGGAGCTCGCAGTGACGTGTTCAAGGCCCTGCACAACCTCCTCCGCTTCCTGGCCAGCGACAAGCCCCAGGAGATGGCCAACGTTTCCCTGACCCTGGAGACACCCTTGACCTCCAAGAGGAGCACCACCACCAGCAAGACCTCCGGGGCTGTCTGGGCAGTCCCTCCGACCGCCCAAGGGGATCAGGTGCCACTGAAGGTGCTGCTGCCACCGTCATAGTGAGGCCAGCCAGGCCGGGATTCTCACGCACCGCACCGCCCTCTCTGCTGTTTGCAAATGTATGTAAATATGGCCTGTGAATATTCGTAAGAATACAAGGGAGGAAAAAAAAATGAGTTTTTTGTCTCTCTCTCTGCCATCTTCCACTATGACTCTTTAACTGGCAGGGCCCTGATGCGGGATCGATTGACAGAGCCAGGAGTCATCAGTGGGCTCTCGGAAGGGAAGTCAGTCATGGAGAGTTTAGCGTGAGGTGGTAATTAAGTCAACTGTTTCTCATTGATAAAGACAGAAGAGCCAGGCCTGATGGTGCAGGCTTATAATCCCAGCTATTAGGGAGGCTGCCTAGAATCCCCCAGTGAGGGCCTGGGGCATGGCTCAGTGGTGGAGCCCCTGCCTAGAAATCTTGCCCCGGTGAGAAATCTTGCTGGTGATAACAATTCTTTCTGCCAACACAGGCAGAAAGCCTGGAAGAGTAGGAGTAAGCTGGAGGAGTAAGAAAGGAGGTTCAGGATGAGAAGAGCACCCACCCACCCATATCCATCGATCCATCCATTCACTCATGCCTCAGAGACCATGCCTGGACTGTGGCAACCAGATCCTGCTCTTGGTGGTTTAGCATTACCAAGTAAAAAGTGAACAGAGCAATTTACATTTATTTACTTGTTGTCGGGTGGGGGTTCTGCCACATCACTCCTGTGCCAGCCAGAGGACACCTTGTAAGGGTCGGTTCTCTCCTTCCCCCATGTGCGACCCAGGAAGTTGGGCTCAGGTCACCAGGCCTGGAAAACAGCCCTTACCTGCTCAGCCATCTTGCTGGCCCCTCCTTTCCACCTAATTTATTTTGGTACTAGGGCTCCTCTTGCGAAGTGCTCCTTGGCTGAGCCACCCGCCTACCCCTTCATTCCTCTCAGCCTTGATAAGATGCCCACGTTGGTTCTGAACTCTCTCTGCAGTCATAGAGGCCTTGAACACCTGATCTACCTGCCTCCATTTCTTCAATAGCTGACATACACCAGGACCAAGTTGTTTTGTTTTGATTGTTGCTTTTTAGGCAAACCTCTCTGTGTAACCCTGCCAGGCCTGCAACTTGCTATGCAGAGCAGAGTGGCCTAGAACTCACAGAGATCCCTGTGCCTCTGCCTCTGCCTCCTGAGTGCTGGGATTAAAGATGTGCGCCGCCACACCGTTGGGACCAGTTTTTAGGATGTGTTTTGAAGGGGGACTTTGTGGGAGAAAGGGTCTAAAGGACCGTGTAACGTGAGGCCCTGGCGCATTCTGGGAAAAGGGCACCCAAGGGCCTCTGGGAACCAGCCCAGGCCCGGGTCCAGGACAGCCACTCAAGAGACTGCAGAGCAAAGGGTGGAAGGTCTACGGTGAGTCAGTGCTGGCTGGCGCCACCCTGGGCTCCCTGTTCCTCCCATATCTGTGTCTATTCCCACGCCCCAGGGTGGCCAGGGCTGCCGGACCTAACTTATGGTGTCCCTTCCTCTTTGTGGCTTAATGGGTCATCCAGATGGCTGTGGCCTTTCCTTCACCAAGCAGGAGGAGGGAAGGAAGTGCCCAGCTCTGTCTAGCATGGCCTGCCCCCAGCAGATGCCTCTTGTGTGATGTAGAAACGGCCCCTGAGATGGGAAGATCTCTGCCTGCCTGCCTGCCTGTCTGTCTGTCTGTCTCTCTCTCTCTCACACGCACACGCACGCACACACACACACACACACACACACACCAGACGCCCCATAGAGTCCTTCTCAGAGAACAGGAGGCTTGAAGAGGGGAATGGGCACAAAGACACTTCATAAAGAGGGGTTGGAAGTGATGGGCTCAGTAGGCAGCAATCTGGGAAGGAGATGGAGGTCTCTCTCACGGTGGCTCGGGCCTCTGTATTCCCAGGACTCCCCCCTGCAAGGGGATTCTAAATTTAAGGCCAGACTAGGCTATGTCACAAAACTGTTTTGTTGTTGTGTTTTGTTTTCTTGTTTCTCTGTGGCTTTGGAGCCTGTCCTGGAACTCACTCTTGTAGACCAGACTGGTCTCCCACTCACAGAGATATTGGTGGATCTGTGAGTTCGAGGCCAGCCTGGTCTACAGAGTGAGTTCCAGGACAGCCAGGGCTACACAAAGAAACCCTGCCTCAAAAAACAAAAACAAAACAATACAAAAAGATGACCCTGGGCTGGAACTCAAGAAACCCCAGTGTCATCACCCTGATTACCTATGGAAGCTTGGGCCTCGGTTGGGAAGTCTGTAGAATGGGAAGGGGGGCTCTGGAGAGATGACTCAGTGGTTAAAAGAAAGCACTGCTCCCGCAGAGGGCCCCATGTCTGTTCATAGCCACATCAGGTGGTTCACACACCTCTAATCCAGTTCCAGGGGCTCCAGTGCCCTCTACTGTCCTGCATGGGAACTGCACTCCTGTGCACACCACACACATACACACACACACACACACACACACACACACACACTGCACTCATGCACACACACACACACAGATATACACACATACACAGATACACACACTGCACTCATGCACACACATATTGCACTCCTGTGCACACCACACACACACACAGCACACTCATGCACACACACACTGCACTCCTGTGCACACCACACACACATGCACACACACACTGCACTCCTGTGCACACCACACACACACACAGATACACACACACCGCACTCATGCACACACACACACACACACACTGCACTCATGCACAAACACACACACACAGAGATACACACACTGCACTCATGTGCACATACCCTCACTCCCCCCACACACAAATACACAAAAAATTAAAATATACATCCAACTGGAAGAGTTGCTTTTCTGTAAAAGTATTGTTTATTTATTTATTTAGGTTTTTCGAGACAGGGTTTCTCTGTGTAGCTTTGAAGCCTGTCCTGGCACTCACTCTGTAGACCAGGCTAGTCTTGAACTCACAGAGATCCACCTGCCTCTGCCTCCCGAGTGCTGGGGTTAAAGGCATGTGCCACCAACCCCCTGGAAGAGTTGCTTTTCAAGATTCTGGACATGTCTCCATAATTTAGACATCTAGGTCAAACATGCTGTCCCCCTGTGGTGACTTGTCTGAGTTGCCAACTGTTACTGAAATGGAGGGCACACTGTCATCTGCATCTTGAGGCCAGAAGACACAGGTCTTTAATCCAGACCTTTACTCTAGGCCACACCTTACTGGAGCCTATGCAAGGACAATGGAAGAAGGAGGGCTCATTCCTGGCCCGCTGGCCCTCGCCTCATCATCCAGCCCATTCCTTCCGACCAGCCCAGACGCCCAGCTTTGTGGGACTGAGCAGCCACTAGATTCTTGGACTTTCCATTCATAACTAGCCACTGCTGAACTGCAGCCGGCAAGTCATTCCAATAAATACCCATACATACTCATTCCCTACATTCTGTGACACTGAAGAATCTGACTGACGTGCCCCACAGTTTTTCTGTCCAGTGGTGGGCATCAAACTCAGGGTCCTGCAAAGCTAGGCAGGCACTTTTCAGAACACAGCTACACCCCAGCCCATTTGACATCTGTCTTATTTTATGCTCCTGCTTCAGCCTCCTTCCTGAGTGCTGTGTTGAGTGTGTGACACCAGCCCCGGCTGCAGTCACTATAGATAATGCACTGGCCCCCTGGCGTGGGAAGTTCACCAAAGACACTGAGGGAGAAATCACCGAGGGTTTCCTGGCTATGTGTCCCCAGGGTTTCCCTCTTGCTAGCCACCACCCCTCTGCGCTTATGCCTTCCTGTCCCTTCTAGTCCCCAAATACCCATCCTCACGCCATCATCCAGGAATTCCTCTCAACTCAGTCCTGACTTTGTTTATATGATTCTGCTCCCCGCTGCTTAAGGGAGGACAGTTTGGGACATGTCCTTAAAGTTCCTTCCTGAGCCAGCTCCCTGGGGACGCTCACCCAGCGCAGGAGGAAGTGCGGCTGCTTGAGAACCAATGACCTCAGCCAGTGTTGCAGGCCCCACGTCACCGGTTCTTATGGGCCTTCGGTTAGGTGCTTGGGGAAAGGATGGATTAGCTATAAAGTACATTTAGGCTGGAATTAAGAGAATAATACTAATATATGCATGGTGGTGAGGGTTTTTATGGGACTTGCACAACTCCAACAATTGAGCACGCTGTACACTCAGAATTCACACACAAAGCTGGGGATACAGCTCACCGTTAGAGCCCAGGACCACCCTGACAGGTGTGAGGTGTGGCTCGGGTGTACAATTCCTGCCTAGAATCCTCCCCGCCCCCGTGAGGAGCTGGAAACAGTGGCCTTAGCACGGGGGTCCATCCTCAACCATGAAAAATACAAAACTCGGAGACAAGACAAAGGACGAGCGGTAATTCCAAGGCCAGCGTCAGCTGCACGGCGCGTTCGGTGCCAGGCTGGGCTACCTGAGACCTTGCTTTTTAATTTTTTTTTTTAGCTTATTTCCATTTTATATTAATCGGCGTTTGGCCTGCTTGTGGGTGCTGGGAATTGAACCCGGATCCTCGGGAGGAGCAGTCAGTGCTCGTGACCATTGAGCCATCGCTCCAGCCCCTGAGATCCCGCGTTTAAAAAATAAATAAATAGCATTGGTGAAACAATTTTACTAAATGGAACTGATTTCCGAGGGGCTGAGTCGGGCCTGTGTGACTCCCGGGCGAGCGCGCTAACCCGCGGCGGAAGGCAAGGAAGGCGCCCCCGGGCCTCACCAGCCTTAAACGGGACTTTAGCGAGGCGGCGCCTCCTATGGGCAGGGCAGCCGACTCCGTGCGCGGCGCCACGCAAGAGCGTGCTGACGTCAGCGACGTCGGGACCTAGGGCTCAGGCCACGCTCCTGCGAGCGGCCGTTTAACGGCACCGCCCTCTGACGCCTCACTTCCGCCTCGCATTTGCATAGCCAACGAACGGACGCCGAGGCGTCGGCGCGGTGACGTCACAGGGACGCACGCTCTCCCCCGCCCCCGCCGCCGGCGTGCAGGCGCGCGCTCGTACGCAGGCACGGAGGCAAGTCCCTCCTTACGCACGCACGCACGCACGCACGCACGCACGGCCGGCCGGCGGAGGAGGCACGAGGCGACGTCAGCGGCGCCCCGCCCAGTCGGCAAGGTTGCGCGTGCCCAGGGCGGCCGCCAAGATGGTGGTGGGCGCGTTCCCCATGGCGAAGCTGTTCTACCTGGGCATCCGGCAGGTCAGCAAGCCGCTGGCCAACCGCATCAAGGAGGCCGCCCGCCGCAGCGAGTTCTTCAAGACCTACATCTGCCTGCCCCCGGCCCAGCGTGAGTCTCGCCCGCGCGGCCCCGGCCCTTCCATTCCCGACCCCGCTCGGGACCTGGCCAATCCCGGCGCGCACCGGCAAAGCCCCGGGGCCAATGGGGTTGGCGCCTGCGAGAGGGGCGTGACACTTGTCCAATAGCGAAGAAGGGCGTGCGGCCAGGGGCGTCACCGCGCGTGTTTGGAACGCAGGCCAATAGGGGAGAGGGCTCCTGGCGGTTGACGTCTACGGCAGCCAATAGGGTGCGGGAGGAAAGCCGCGGGGGCGGGACTGATCAGCCCACTAGGATCCCTTGCCCAGCCTCCTCCGCAGAGGCTTCACGCCGCAAAGTGTCCTGCCCCTCGGTTTCCCGGCTGCCCCGTGGCTGCTTGCCTATCACCCTGGGTTCAGAGCACGGTGCTTATGGCTTGGTTTTACTCTGGGCCTGAGCTAGGGGCGAGATGGCGATGGTGGTGGGATCTGGGGCCCCGGGGAGCCCTGCGACCTGGGAAAAGGATGAACCCGGAATGGACACCCTCATGCCCATCCATTCCTTCGGTGGCCGCACCGTGCAGTGTTATCTCAGAACTGTCAGGGACCGTGAGCAGTCTGGGCGAACCCTGCGAGCCTCCAGAGTAGGGACCTCACTGGCATCGCCACCAAATACGAGCTCCTGGAAAAGGCTGGTCTGTCTCTCTGTGGAGCAGAGATGACGCTTTGTAACTTGCTGGCTTGGGAACTACCTTTCACCCATCGCCCCGTGTAGCTTATATATATGATGGGCGTCTGTTTTGTACGAGGCCTGTGCTGACCCTGGGTCTATACCAGTACCTATTTGTCAACCCAAGACCCAGGGTGGGACAGTCTAGATGGGATGGCAGAGCCCGCTAGACACCTGACCTGGTATAAAGAGTACTTCCTGACAGGTGGGGGGGCTTAGGAGTGAGGAGAATCTCACCCGATCACTGAAGGACAGGGACAGAGATGGACCCAAGGGAAGGAACATGTACAAAGGCCGGATAGCTGGGGGGGGAGGGCTTTTTTTCCTCCCTCTGTGTTTGACAGTTCTTGGTCCTTTTGGTATTTGGTGAAGTTTCCGCCTGGGCCGCAGATCTCACAGTGGCAATGTGTTGGATGTTGAAGCCAGGGTGGTGGTGCACACTCATATCCCGGTATTTGGGAGATTGAGGCAGTAGCAACAGGAGGTCAGGGCCAGCCTCAGATACCTTAGTGAGTTCAGCCTGGGCTACACGAGACCTTGTCTCACATCCACCACCAGCAGCAACAAATGAAACAGCGGGTAGCATATGCGTGCAGTCTCAGCAGAGGCGGGAGATCGCTGCAAGTTAGGAGCTATCCTCACTTACATTGGGAGTTCCAAGATTCCCAGGACACAAACAGGGCTGCGACAGCAGGAAGTTTACAGGAGAAAACGATGAGGCCCAGAGGCAGGGATGATGTGCTTTGCTCGCACTCTGTGGTGACACTCCGTCGCCGTGGAGGCCTGTACCAGAGCCTGGATGTGGACTCTGGACTCCTGGGCTTCTCTTAGCTTTGTAGTTTACAGAACAGCTTGCCCCACCCCCACCCCGTAAGCTGATGATGTGGACAGATCACTCAATCCCTCCCAGCCTGTTTGAATCCCATACAAGGGAGGTTCTGAAACAGTAGCTCTTGGAGGCTGTTACTGTGTTCCAGGGTGTATTCTTCCAGCCCTTACAGCACTGAACCGTCACCGGCTACTGTCTTAGGGTCGCTTTTCCCACTTCATATATGTGTGTACTCTATGCAGTCTGTGACGAGTATGGAGACATGAAGGAATCCAGGTCTCAGCCACGCAGTGGTGGCGCACACCTTTGATTCCAGCATGCGGGAGGCAGAGACAAGAGGATCTCTGTGAGTTTAAGGCCAGCCAGGGCAACACAGAGAAACTCTGTCTTGAAGAGTCAAAAAAAAGGAAAGAAAAGAAATCCAGGTCTCTGGGATCATCCATTCCTCTTGGGAAGCCAGGCAACAAGCAGCATCATGGCCTCAAATAGGAAGTCTAGGCAGGCATGGAGCACACACCTCTAACTCCAGCGCTTGGGAAGCTGAGGCAGGAGTAGTGCCTTGATCTTGAGGCCAACCTGGGATGCATAGTGAGTTCCAGCCACCCTAGTCTATAGCATAAACCCCTGTCTCAAAAAACAAAAAATAAAATAGAGCCTGTTAGGTAGCAATAACTGCTGTGGAAGACGACAAATTGGGTTCAGGACCGGACACTTTGGAAGAAGGCTTTGTCTGCTCGTAGTATCCTGAGGAGAGGGAAGAGCACCTCAGCTTGGGGGCCTGAGGTCGCTTGCATCACACACATTTGATGGAGGAAACCAGTGGCAATGGGAGAGAGACAGGCAGCGGGCCTGGCCACTGAGGACACCTTGGCTTACACCATGGGGCAGCGCCCATTAGAAGGCTCTATCCTTGAGAAGGGCAGGATCTGAGTGTGTGCTGTGTGAATGTTAAATGTGTACAAGTGAGTGTGTGTGTGCGCGCACGTGCAACATTGACCATGGAACACAGCGCCTGTGTGAGCCACACCTCAGCCTCAACTTATAATTTATTCTTTTTTTTTTTTGTGACTGAGTCTCATGTAGCCCATGCTGGGCTCACATTTGCATGTACTAGAGAGTGACACCACACTTCTGAACTGTCTCCTACTGCCTAGTCCCAGATCTACAGGCATGTCACACACACACACACACACACTGTCTGAAGCTTTTGTTTGTTTTCTATTTTTCAAGACAGGGTTACTGTGTGCAACTCTGGCTGTCCTGGAACTCACAGAGATCCACCTGTTTCTGCCTCCGGACCGCTGGGATTAACATTGTGCGTCACCACTGCCTGGCCAGTCCTGAGTTTTATAAATTTATATTTTATTGTATGACTGTGACCTACTAACCTGTCTTGCTCTACTCCACTGATCCCCGCTTCCCAGCTGGCCCTCTGTCTACTTCCATGACTTTCCCCCTGGAGACGGTCTCAGTGCAGCTCTGGCTGGCCTGCAGCTGGCTCTGTCTGCAGCTGGCTCTGTAGACCGTGCTGGCCTCAAACTCACACAGGTCTGCCTTCCTCTGGAGTTCTGCCATTAAGGATGGCTCCTTATTACTATTATTTTAAATGTGCTGAGTTGCTTGACTGCATGGGTGAGGGTTACTTTTGTCTGACCATGGGGGCCCTGCCAGTGAAGACTCTGTCTCCCTTCCTCCAGCATGCCAACTGCAGTAGCTCCTGAGTTAGATTTCAATAGATCTTTGGTAATTGTTGGCTGAGGGTGGATACAGGGAGGAGGCAGCTTCTCTAGTCCAGTTGGGTATCCTCTAATCTGCAGCATGACTTGGCACTGAAAACAGTTTGCCAGCCAAGGCTGTAATGCCAGCTACTCAGGAGGCTGAGGCAGGAGAATTTAAGGTTCAGGACCAGCCTGGGGAATAGAGTGAGTTCACAAGCAGCATCGTTGAGACCCCGTTTCAAAGTAATGCGTGAAAAAAGAAAGAGCTAGCGAGACATCACAGTGGTAGAACCCTTTTTATAGTCAGGGTGGGGCCAGGCATCCAGACTAATGCTTGCCACACCCTCACTGAGAAGGCGGAGGAGAGGAGAGGTTCAGGAGTTCCAGGCCACCTCAGTAACATCTCTAGTTTGAGGCCAGCCTGGGCTACTTGAGGGTCTGGTGACCCTGCTCTCCACCATCTTATCTGCCCACCCTTTTTTTCACATTGATATTGGGTCCCAGTGGTCCGGTATGACACCTGGAGCTTTCCCCAGCTGAATTTGAGTCCTGTGTGTGGCAGGAACCTCACTGAATCAGAGGGAGGGAGGGAGGGAGGGAGGGAGGGAGGGAGGGAGGGAGGGAGGGAGGGAGGGAGGGAGGGATAAGGACATGGCTGCTCCTAGGTATGGTGGAGGAGAAGGTTTATTGTAGATATGAGGGTGAGCACAGAGGCAGGGACATCTGGGAGAGTCCAGAGCGGACAGGACCCTGAGACGTGTGAGGAGATGGTGTGAGGAGACTGTGAGACCAGGTGCGTCAGCCAGGAGGCCCAGAAGAATAGATAAAGGGACCAGGCAACCAAAATGGCTGCATTATCTAGGGACGGCAGCTAGCCCCTGGGCTGGAGAGGGCTAGGGTCCGCCAGCCACAAAGGGCTTGTAACTAACAGGGACTGAAGGGACCCGGGAGACCCTGGTGGCCCCATCCCTGTGATTCTTTTTAAGGGTGTGTGAACACATATTTTGTTGTTTATTTTTTGTTTTTATGTGTATTGGTGTTTTGCCATGGATGTCAGGTCCCCGGAACTGGAGTTACAGACAGTTGTGAGCTGCAGAGTGGGTGCTGGGTATTGAACCCATGTCCTCTAGAAGAGCAGCCAGTGCTCTTAACCACTGAGTCATCGCTCCAGCCCCCTCCCCCATGTTATAGGCACCTCAGCCATTTGTCCCAGGTTTGAAACCTAACACCCACACGTAAGGTGCGTTTGTATCTATCTGGGGAAGGTTTAGGACACACCATACTTTGTGGGTATGTGCTTGTGTGGACACGTTCTCGGTGTCTGTCTGTCCCTCCACTGGGATGATGTCTTGAGTCCTATGGTTTTCGTGTGAACTGTGAGAGGAACGTGTGCTTCCCTCAGTGGAGACTGATCTGAAAACTTGCTTGAAGGTGGAGCTGGCAGGAGTCAGGTAGGAGAGGGAAGATGGCAGACAGGCAGAGAGAGCCACTCACTGGGCTTCCCATCCTCCCTGGCCTCTCACTGCTGACTGCCTGTCTTGTGATGGGGTTGAAACCATAGATGGGAGTCACCATAACTGGAGGAAAACATTGTTCTTGTGTGAGGAAAAACAGTGGTGGGTGACATTTAAGGGCTCACTTCTAGAATACCGTTAGAGAGGCGCACGCCTTTACTCAGGCTGAGGCAGGTGGGTCTGAGCTTGAGGCCAACCTGGACTACAGAGCCAGTCCAGGACTACATAAAGACCCTGTCTCAAAAAACAAACAGAAGGTAGCCCTGGCTGCCATGGACCTGTGTGGACAGAGCTGGCCTTGAACTAGAGATCTCCCCACCTCTGCCTCCTCAGTGCTGGGATTGTGTGTGTGTGTGTGTGTGTGTGTTCTCGGTTACTCAGGATAAACAAAGAAAGAGGGTCACTTCAGGGTGAAATTGGCCTCTCGGCAGCTGGGAGGGAGGCCCAGCCTCAGTGGCCTGAAGGTAGTAAATAGCTGTATCCGAGCACATTTATTGACTGTTGCACAAAAGTGTTTTGTGGGTAAAACAAGTTCCTCATAGCAAAGCCCCTGATTGATCTACGTGTTTAAGACATCACACCGTAGCAACGTTCGTCCTTATTGTTCACTGTTTGCAAGACCTTCCAGGTTTCCCACGGCCGTCTTGTGACTGGCGTCACGCAAAGGCTGCAAAGCTTTTCCCGAAAAACAGCTCTGTAGATAACAAAGCAATCACTGTTTTCCACCGTGATTTCAAGGTCTGGCAACTATTTCATCCTGATGTTTCCCCAAGATACAATGCCCCGACAGATTTCCTGCTACAGGTGTGTCGCCGCACCTGTTTGTCTGCCCCTCCTTATCCGCACAGCTGGGTAGGCCGCTGTGGCTGCTGCAGCCCAGAGTACAAGGCAGCCCAACAGTCCTGAAGCGGCAGCCAGCCCTGTGGTTTCACACTGCACGACACCCAGCACTCTGGAGGTGGAGGCAGGAAAGTCAGAAGTTCAAGGTCATCCTTGGCTAGATGAGTTTGAAGCCAGCCTGGGCTACATGAGACTCTGTCTCAAAAAAAAAAAACAGAATACCTGTGTGTGTGTCAAAAGGATAAAAGAGGAGCAGTCAACACAAGTAACATTGCAATTGCCGGGAAACGAAACAAATGAAGGTGTCGACACGACGCTCGGCAGGTCACACCTCCCTTGAAGGCTAGGGCTGGCCAGGCGTGGCGCCTGGGTGTCAGGCCCCACGCAGCAATCTGGGGCTCCATAGTGAGGTACTGTCTCAAAAACCAAAAGAAGAAGCCGGCGGGCTGGCTCACAGCCCTCGTCCCACCACGTAGGAGGTGGAGGCAGGAGATTCAGGAAGTTAAGGCCAGCCTGGACTACTTGATATCTAATAAACAAATATGGGAAAAGGAGGAAGGCTGGTGTCGCCCACACAAGGCCTTAGTCCCATCCCTGACAGCACGCACACTGGCACATAGAAAGGGCTGGTGTGCGGTGCGCTCACCTTTAATCGCAGCACACGGGCAGAAGCCAATCTAGTCCACATATCCATGACATTGGGGCTCTATGACGAGACCCTGTCTCAAAGGAGGGGGCAGGGAGGGAGGGGCAGATAGGAAACAGACAAACACCAGATTAAGTACAGCTGCCGAGGAGGTGGCTGAGCAACAGGTAACAGGTAGAGGACCTGCAGGGACAATGTGGCTCTGTGGGTGCCATTTACTATCCTGGCCGACCTCGGGAGGCACTGGCATTTCATTTTTAATGGTCTCCAGGGAAAGTCACTTCCCCGGTCTATTTATAGTCTTAAGAGTGTCACATCAGTTCTAGCTTGTGGCAGCCAGGCTGTTGCTGGTGACCTCCAAACATTCAAGGTGGGCTCCTGAAAGGAACAGTGGGAGCATTTAATTCTGTGTGTGTGTGTGTGTGTGTGTGTGTGTGTGTGTGCGCGCGCTCAGGCACAAATTCATCATAATTACTGGTTATGTATTTTGCTAACATAATACATGGCTATATTGTAAGTATTTTAAAAACAAATTAGAAGAGGTAGCATTAACTTTTTTGTTTTTCCAGACAAGGTTTCTCTGTTGTACCTTGTCTGTCCTACAACTCACTCTGTCTTGAACTCAGATATCCATCTATATCTGCCTCCTGAGTGCTGGGATTAAAGATGTGCACGTCATTAATTGTATGTTAGAAGTATATTTTTACATTTTATCCATGCTACCCACCCCTCAGTGTTTCCCTTCAGTTATGTATGATTCCAACCCTCAGAAGGCTTGAGACAGGAGGATTCTGATAGTTCAAGGCCATCCTGGGCCAAAGAATGATACCCTGCCTCAAAACAAAACAAAAGGAAAAAATAACAACGAGAAAACAGAGCAGGTGATCCCCGTGTGTCCCGAGTAGGGCTGAGCAGGCATTTGGATGACCCACCCAGCTCACTGCTGCAATCCTAGTGGGCCTGTCTGAAAACAAAGTTTTTAACCAACTGGGTCTAGGCATAGTGGCACACCGGGCATTTGAGAAGTGGAGGCAGGAGAATTAAGAGTTTAAGGTCCTCCTCAGCTACTTAACAAGTGTAAGGTCAGCCCGTTCCCGAGCAACAGAGGTGGGACATAGCCTAACCTGCCTGAGTGTCCTGCTTCCACCTCCATTGTTACAAAAAAGAAAAGAAAAAACAAGCAACCCCCTTCCACTGGTCTGATTTACGGCCCTGTTGAGAATGTCCTGGCGCTGGCTGCCAGCAGTACTGGGAACCACCAGGAGAGGGCGCCACAGTCAGTTCCTCGGCTCTGGCAGCAGCCTGCTGGCTCTGCCTGGATATCCTGCAGGCAGGGAAGGCTGACGGTACCGCTGACTCACCAGCGCTTTTACCCCCTCAAGCTCATCGAGAACCAGCCAGTAGATCTTAACCAAGCCCGGAATCATACCTCCTGCTGGCTAGACAGCAGGTCTGTTGGAAAACACGTCTAGGTGATGTGGTGGCCCTGTCTTCCTCTTCCTGACTTTTATTCAGACAGTTTTCCTGGCCTCAGTAAGGCTGCTAGGACTCTGAGCACCCTGCTTCTTATTTCTTTTCTTTTAATTGAAAATTCCTCTTTTAGACTTGTTTATTTTATGCATTTGAGTGTTTTGCCTACGTGTGTTTGTGCCCCGCATGCGTGCCTGCTGCCTGACAGCTCAGAAGAGGGTGGTGGATCCGGAACTGGAGTTATCCAGCCTTCTCTGAAGTCTCTCACCACGCTCTAAATGTGTCAGCAGAGACCCAGGGCTGCAGTTTGCTGATAAAGTGTGCTTTGGGCCCTAGGGTTCAATGCCAGGACTAGGGGAAGAAAAGTGACAACAGGTGGTCAGGTTCCAGGCCAGGCTAAACTCTGTGAGAACTTGGATTAAAAGGGCGGGGCAGCTGGGTATTGGTGGCACTGGCCTTTAATCCCAGCGCTCTGGAGGCAGAAGCAGAGGGATCTCTCTGAGACGGACTGGTCTACAGAGTGAGTTCCGGGACAGGCTCCAAAGCTACAGAGAAACCTTGTGTGTGTGTGGGGGGGGGCTTGTTGTGAGGTAGAAGACACTAATGACTGTGGAAAGCATTCTTTTAGAGTCCCACAGAGGCTGCCATGTCCTGGTCCTGTGCCGCCCCAGGGAAAGAGAGGCCTGGCCCTTTGTTTGGGGGGCAGGGGAGTCTTATTCGCTCAAGCCAGTATGAGGCAGCCTTCCTCAGCCTCCCAAGTGCTGGAATTACAGATGCCAGCATGCCCTCTACTGGAGCCCTGGGGCAAGGGATGGGGCGTGGCTCAGCAGGGTCTCCTAGCCTGACTCCTTGGTGGCCTTAACCGTAGTGCCCTAGGGCCCATCTCTGGCTCTGTTCCTGCACAGCTCTGCTATCTCCAATGAGGTTGCTACAGTCCCTGCTTACTCCTGGAATGAGCCAACACCCTGTGAGCCAGGCTGGGGCAGCCCTGTCCCTGCCTGCTGCTCCCATTTGCAAAGGGGGGAGCAGACAGTGCTGTTTGGAGCCCTGACCAGTCACAGCAAGTGAGTACCAGGTGTAGGACTGGAACCCAGGACCACAGCCCCAAGCACACGGAGCCCTTGGCCTGTCCGGCTCCAGAACTCCCGGGCGTTGGCTCTGCTCCGCCCAGCTGGCCTGTGCAGTCTGGGTGGAAGTATAGGCACAGGTCATAGCAGTAGTCACTAACTCCTGTGTCCGGTTCCTGAGTGTGCCTGCAGCTGTTAGGAAGGACTGCAGGTCAGAGAGACAGGCAGGCCAGGCAGAGGATGTGCTGTGCACACCTGTGCTCTCGGCCTGCAGAGGTGGAAGCAGGAAGCTCAGGAGGACCCCAGGGCCAGCCTCGGCTACTCAGGACGTGTATCCACGTGTCTGTCTGTCTGTGTCCCTGTGTGCCTGATGGCTGTGAAGACCAGAAGGTGCCTTGGGGACCACTGGGACTGGAGCTCAAACGGGGCGCTGGGAATCCAGCTCAGTTCTCCCGAGGAGCAGCCGGTGCTCTAACCACGGAGCCATGTCCTCACTGTGCACCTAAAACTGAACTCGTGTTTGTGATACTCCTGCATCATCCCCCCAAGCTGTGCCGCCATGCCAGGCTTTAGGGTGAGCGTTGAGCTAACGGGGGCTCATCTGGGGAGGGACAGCCAAGGCAGGGACTACTCAGAGCCAAGTGGTTGGCAATACCAACCAGTACAAGCCCTGCTGCCCATTGTGTGGACAAATGATGCTCGACTTTATTGTGCTCTCACTTTGTGAGTGAGGAATATCCCACAGAGAATTGAGTCCCCAGGGCAGCCTGGGCTGAAACATAAGTACTTCTGGGTCCCTAGCTGCAACACTGGCGCTTAGTTAGTAATATTGATTCTTCTGTATGTATATTCTATTTTTTTTATAATTTTTAGGGCTGGAGAGATGGCTCACAACCATCTATAATGGATTCTGATGCCTTCTTCTGACATGCATGCATAACACTCATACATAAAAATAAACATAAATAAAATTTTTTAAGAAGAGTAAAAAGAAAAGATTTATTTTTATATCTTTACCTGGCAAGGGAGATATCATGATCACAAAGGTGGTTTTCCCAGGGCGAGGCTTATCCATCCCACTCCGGACGTGCCAACCCTGCGATTTCTCCAAACATGGGGAAACTTGACTGCATAATTTATGGTAGTGGGGACTGCGTTCACACTTTCCCCCTGCAAAAAAAGATTTACTGTTGTTATGTGTATGATGTTTTGCCTGAATGAATGCTTGTGGTGGAACCCTGTGGGACTGGACTAAGGGACAGGTGTGTCCTGCCTTGTGGGGCCGAAAATGCTGTCTGGGTTCCTGAAGGGAAGTAAGGAAGTAAGTGCTCTGAGCCTCCGAGCCCTCTTTCTAGTCCTGGTCTGTATGTTCTTTAAAGTGTGCTTGGTTTTGGTTTATGTTTTTCAAGACAGGATTTTTCTGTGTAATGAGACCAGAGATCTGCCTGCGTGTGTGTGAGTGAGTGTGGTGTGTGTGTGTGAGTGAGTGTGAGTGTGTGTGTGAGTGTGTGAGTGAGTGTGGTGAGTGTGAGTGTGTGGTGTGTGTGAGTGTGTGTGTGGTGTGTGTGTGGTGTGTGAGTGTGTGTGTGGTGTGTGTGAGTGTGTGTGTGTGTGAGAGTGTGTGTGTGTGTGTGTGAGAGAGTGAGTGTGGTGTGTGTGTGTGGTGTGTGTGAGTGTGTGGTGTGTGTGAGTGTGTGTGTGTGTGGTGTGAGTGTGGTGTGTGTGTGTGTGTGTGTGAGTGTGTGGTGTGAGTGTGTGTGTGTGAGTGTGTGTGAGAGTGAGTGTGGTGTGTGTGTGTGTGTGTGTGTGGTGTGTGTGAGTGTGTGTGTGTGTGAGTGTGTGGTGTGTGTGTGTGTGTGTGTGTGTGTGTGTGTGTGTGTATGTGTGTCCATCCACATGCCATAGGTATGTCCTCCATGCCATATGGAGGTTAGGGAACAGAGTTGGCTGTCTTCCGTGTTGGGTATTCAGGCTGGTTGGAGTCACCTTCACATACTGATCCTACCGTCTTGCTGGCCCTGGCTGTGTATTGCGATTGAGATACAGAATGCATGTGACCTAAGGGCAGGTCCAAAGGGTACAGGGGACCAGTCTAAGGCACGGTCCTGCGGACTCAGCCCTCAGGAGGCTCTCTGCCCCGGTTCAGGCCCAGCCTGGGTTATACAGTGGGCCGGTCTCACGGTGCAGTAAGGGGGCTGGAGGTGGCCCCTGCTGCCGTGCACAGGACCCAGGTTTCCTAAACACACCGATCCCAGTTCCCTCTCCCTCCCCCACATCCCCCCTACCTTTCCCCTCCCCCAACCCCATCCGCTCTTCAGAGAGAGTGTGAACTCCCTTGGGGAGGCAGCAAAGTCTGTCTCGTTGCCTTGAGGCAAAGCCAAGGCCTCACTGCTGGGTCTAGGCTGAGCAGGGTATCCTCCATAGGGAATGGGCTCCAAAAAGCCAGTCCTGGTCCCACTGCCAGTGCCCGTAGGCTGCCCAAGCACGCGACGGTGGCCCGTGTTCAGAGGGCCGAGTTGGGTCCCAACAGCTTCTCCAGCTGTCAGTCTGGAGGCAGTGGGCTCCCGCTGGCTCGGGTCAGCTGTGTCTGTGGGTTTCCCTGTCGTGGTCTTGACCCCTTTGCTCATATTATCACTCCAGAGGACCCAGGTTTCATTCCCAGCACCCACGTGGTGCTCCGTTCCAGGACACCTGACACCCTTGCACAGACACTCATGCAGGCAAAACACCAACGAACATAAAAAAGACAAATAAATAAATTCAGAGAGAACAACAGAAAACAAGAAAGTAAAAAAGAAAAGGGTACCCTGGTCTACATAGTGAGTTCCAGACCATCCAGGGCTATACAGTAAGACCCTGTGCCCCAAAATAGATGGATGGATGGATATGGATGGATGGATGGATGGATGGATGGATGGGGAAAAAACAGCCTAACAAACAATAATAAAAACTAAGATGAAGCCGGGCATGGTGTTGCATGCCTATGGTCCCGACAGCTTGAGAGACTGAGGCAGGAGGATTGCTACAAGTTCAGGGCCAGCATAGCTCTACATGGGGAATTCCAGATGAGCCAGGCATAGCGAGAGCATCTCGTAAGAAAAGGCTCTGCTGGAAGAGCATTCAGAAAGGAGCTAGCTGGGCTCCCCTCCCCCTCTTCCCCCCTCTCCCTCCCCCCTCCCGCTTGCTGGGCCCCCCTGAAGCTGGGGCGGGTGAAGGCGGCTCCTGATCTCCAGCTCCTCGAGGCTCTCTCCAGGGCTGAGGAGAAGCAGAGCCAGTGACCCTGCTCCTGGCAGGGCAAGTGGGCGGTGGTGTCACGGAGGAAGGCAGCGAGCTGGGTGGACCTTTGCCCCTGCGCGCGCCCGCGTCACTTGGAGCAGCTGCTTGCGGCCCGCTGGGGCATGGCCTCCACCTGTGACCTCTGCTCTCAGCACGCTTCTTCTTGCTGCTCTCTGGAATCTTGCTTTGCTTTAAAGACATCCTGGAGCCAGGCCTGATCCTAGAGGAGCTGCTCAGGAGGCAGAGGCCGGAGGTCAGGAGGTCAGGGCCATCCTGGGCTACATCTGGGGGGAAAGTGATTGGACATAGTGTCCATGCCTGTCATCCAGCAGTAGGGAAGTGCAAGGGCCAAGATCGGAAGTTGAGGTCGCCCTTGGCTACGCAGGGAGCTTCAGAAGGCCCTGTCTCAGTAAATGTACAAAAGGAAGATGGTGTGGTTCCATGGGTCTCATCTCAGTGCTGGGGAAAGAAAGCCACAGGTGAGGAGGAACCATGTGTTCCCTTGCTTAAGGCAGCCCCCTGCTCCCTCCTTGGCCTCTGACTCCATCTGGGACGAGAAACTGCGGGGTGGGGTGGCGTTGGAGCACACCTGACCCCTGTCTCCCCTGCAGTGTACCACTGGGTGGAGATGCGGACCAAGATGCGCATCATGGGCTTCCGGGGCACAGCCATCAAGCCGCTGAACGAGGAGGCAGCGGCAGAGCTGGGAGCCGAGCTGCTGGGCGAGGCCACCATCTTCATTGTGGGCGGAGGCTGCCTGGTCCTGGAGTACTGGCGCCACCAGACCCAACAGCGCAACAAGGAGGAGGAGCAGAAGGCAGCCTGGAACGCGCTGCAGGACGAGGTGGGCCGCCTGGCGCTGGCACTGGAGACGCTTCAGGCCCAGGCCCAGGCGACGCCCTCCTTGAGCGCCCTGGAGGAGCTGCGTGCCGAGCTGCAGGAGGTGCGCGCCCAGGTCTGCAATGCGCACTCCACTCCCAAGTGCCATGCGGCTTCCAAGAAGTAGCCAGCCGCTGGGGCCTGGACTCGCAGGTGGCCATGAGCCCCTAACAGGGCCTTCTCCCCACGCCTCTGGCCTGGCCTGCCCTGGCCCAGCAGAAGCCACCAGGACGTTGAAGCAACTGTGACATGTGGTCACAGACTACATGGCAGAATCCGGGCATTTCCGCCGGGGAGCATAGCAGCAGTAGTGTTCAGGGTCCTGCCAGCCAATGATGACTCAGAGCGCAGCCCCAACCAGGAACTTCGTTGGACTTTGAAGGTTTTGCTCTGGCTAAGGGCTCAGGCCTGACCAGGATCTGATTAGGCAAGCTCAGCTGCCCACCACCGGGCGCCCTCTCCTCAGGTCGGTCAGACGTAGGTCAGGGCCTCGAAGCCTCTGCTCTTGTGGGGCCCACACCCCCCAGTCCTGTTCCTGGCTGGCTCTCATCTAGCCTGCCTCAGCTGCAGCCACACTTCCTGTCCTCGGCGACTTTGGACCTTGTTTCCAGTGACATCGTATTAACTCCTGTCATCTTTCAGTGGCTTTTCTCAGGCCCCACACATCTGTCTGCACCCTCCCCACTCCTGGAGCCCTGGGTCCCCGTCTGTGTGGGTCCCACCTTCTTTGCCCACTCCCCAGACATGACGTGTTGCTAGGAGTGCAATGCACGAGTGTGGCCTGTTCTCCCTCAGTTCTGGAAGCCAACAGTGCAGGGCAGGGTGTGGGGGCCTGCAGGGGCTCCAGGTGTCCTGGACTCCATCTTGCCTTCGTGTGGCCTTCTCCCCCTCTTCTGTCTCTTGGACACCTGCGTGAATACGAGGCCCACCCTAAACCCCTTCTTAAATGGGGACGCACTGACAGGGCCCTGGGTTAGGGCGTGGCTTCGCCTTGTGGAGGCCGGCTGTTCAGCATGGTACCCTCTGCCGTCCTGCAAGTGTGCAAGGCCCCACTGTGCTGCTTGGCAGCCTCCGCTTGGCTCCACAAGGATTGTGGCTTCAGTTCCTGATATTAGGAGCACCCAAATAAGGAGGATCCCAAGGATATGTAAGGGCATAATTAATAGGAGCCTCCAAACCAGGCCAGTATTCATCAGTAATAGAGAAAACTGGGTGTGGTGTCTCAGCACTCAGAAAGTGAGTCCCATTGTGGGTCCCCACACAGCCTGCTGGGTCACAGTGAAACCCTGTCTCAGGAAAAAAAGAAAAAAAGAAAAAAAAGAAAGAAAGAAAAGACAAAAACCTTGGAGAAAAATCAGAAAAGTTTTTTCCTCTAGTGGGAAAGGGGCCAAGACTCATCCTACGAGCTCTTTCCCATATTGGGAAACTGAGGCCCAGGAGAATGGATACTAAGGGACTTGGCCAAGATCCCACAGCTCAGAGGGTCACCAGCTACGTAGGGAGGAGACCAGATGGTTCTAGCTGCAAGGCGAGGAGAGGGCCTGACCTCTTTCCAGAGACGGGAGGCACTGGGTTTCTGCGCCTTATCAGGAGAGCCCCAGGCCACAGCTGAGAAGCCTGGCAGGGCTGTTCCACGGAGGGGTGAAAACGGCCCATTCCCAGAACTCTCCGGGCGGAAGACTTGCTTCTGAGACTGCCAATTCCTAGGAGAGGGAGAAGTTGACGTCTTTAAATTCGGGAGTGGCTGAGTTTGGTGAGGCAGACATGGCTGCATGAGGGAGGACAGAGGATGGAGTCAGGGAAGCAGCCCAAAGCCTGATTGCCATGGTTACCCCTGAGCATCCGATCTGCAGGTCTGACCACCCTGCCCTGGGTCAGTCCGAAGCAGCCATGGCAAAGCCAAGGCAGGTCAGGGCCCCGGGGCTCGGTCAGGTCAGTCATGCTCCAACAGAAGTACTAAAGTGAAGCTGTTCCCTGAAGAACCCCCAGGAATGTTTTCTCAAGGTGACCATCACCTTCAGGCCACCCACGCATGAGAGTAGGCCTGTGGGCCTCTCCCGACCTGCGGAAAGAGCCCTCCTGATCCTGATGCGTCTGGACATGTGCGGGCCAGTGGGCAGCCTCATCTATGCTGGCAGCATGGGAAGCAACTGTGACGGGGTATGTGGTTCCAGACGCTTCCACAAGGCAGGAGGTCAGCAGCCTTCATGGCTCTGCCATCCTACTCGCTGCTGTGTTACTGCTTCCTGAGTGGGGAGAAGGGTGAGAATAAATTTATTAATGAGGCTGGTTGTCTTCAGGTTTATTTGTGTGTGTTGTTAATTGAAAACACATTTGCCACCAAGCCTGATGACCTGAGTGGAATCCCCAGGGTTTGCATGGTAGGAGAGAACTAATCCCTCGGGTTGTCCTCTGACCTCCATGTCACATTGTAGCACACACAATGTAAACACACACAGAATAAACACGTACATAGATAAAATGCAGTGAACATTTGAAGGCCAGGTTGAGGGTGGCGTATGCCTGTAATCCCAGCACTTGGCGGTCATGCTAAACAAGAGACTTCATGCTACAGAGAGACCCTGTCTAACCCAACCCAGGATTGCAGCTGCCATGGTGGCACATGCCTGAGTCTCAGCACTTGGGAAGCAGAGGCAGGAGAGTCAAGAATTCAAGGCCATTATCCTCCACAAGTGAGCCTGGGGCAGCCTGGGCCCTGTGACACTTTGTCTCAAAAACAAGCCAAAAAATTAATTTTACAATCCATATGAGCTGGGCAGTGATGGCGTATACCTTTAATCCCAGTACCTGGGAGTCAGGCAGGCAGATCTCCAAGTTCAAGGACAGCCTGGTCTACAGAGTGAGTGCCAGGACAGCCATGGCTACCCAGAGAAACCCAGCAGAGCCCTGGTCAGCTGCAGCCCCAGCCTCCTGCATTTGCAGCCCAGCCGGGGACAACTGCGCATGCTTTGTTCTCAGTATCATCCGCTCCATCCTTGGTTATGTGGGTAGGTGGGGCTGGACTGGACCCAGACCCTCCCCTTCTGAGTGACTCTGGGCTTCAGGATGTAGCAGACAGAGCCCCATTCACACCCCTCACACAGCCTGGACCAATGTCAAAGGCACTGCCTGTCCCATCCCTGGCAGGCCCTGTGTCCCTATGTTGGTTTCATTGTTGGACAAGCTCTTGCTTGCAGGGACCAAGATGTTGGAGAGCCACCCAGAGGAGGAGGGGTCTCACTCAGACAAGCTGCAGCCGGTTCCCCGGCCCCCAGGCCATCCCTCGGCTGCCTGCCTAGCAGCCCGTGTGCCATCACTTACCAACTGGACACATGTTCACTGAGCAGCTACTGAGCCCAGATGAGCCAGGAGCGTGACAAAGACCGGCATCACCACCCTGGAGCTGGCTCTCCAGTGCAGGAGCGAAATAGCAGATGCTGGGGATGGCGGCCTGTGCGTGGCTCTTGCCTGGCATGCCTGAAGCTCTGCAGTCAGTCCCCCAGCACTGTCATCCTAACACTGCTGGGACCTCAAGTCCAAGGTTGAGCGCTCCATAGGGGGGCTCTGGTAAGAACAAACTAGTCTTGACAGCCAGGCTTAGCCCACTAGGCCCCTGAGCCACGTCAGTCAATAAAAGTTGTTTAAATAACTGTGCTCATTCGTTTCCACATTGTCGCTGGCCACGTTAGCAGAAAGTAGTTGCCCACTGGCCCTTCACAAAAGAGATAGGCTGACTCCATTCAGCAAGAGCACACAAAGGGCCCCTCATCTCAGCAGAGCTGATCGTGGTCACACACCCAGCATTGGGGAGGCAGAGGCTGTCGGATCTCTGTGAGTTCCATGTTGACCTGATCTACATAGTTCCAGGACGGACAGCGCTATGTAGAGAAATGCTGTCTCAAAACAAGACCAGAAAGTATAAAAAGGAAGAAAGAAGGAAACCCTCAGGAACAGGTCATACGTGGGGTCTCTGAAGCCTGCCTCCATCCCATCAGTCACACATTGGCCCCTCCCCCTTCGTTTTGTGTCCCCCTCCCCCAGTCCCCACAGAAGCCACTGCCAGCAACCTAGGAAGGAACGGAGTCTCCATCGAAATCCTTGACGAGGAAGAGTTTATGTAATCCATCCAGAACACAGTGTGTAATAATTCCGTTCTCCGTTTGCAGATTACAGTGCTGTGTAATTTGGGGCATGTGCACTCGTGGACGGAGTGTGACGTTGTGTGCCGTCTCTGGAATGACAGTCGTTCCTGGCAATACTTGCCTCCATGCCCTGTTTTGTGATAATCCAGGTCATAGAGAACTCTACTGTGCTGGGGCATGGCTCTTGTTGCTCTTGCCGAGAAACAAGTTCAATTCCCAACACTGCACAGTGGCTCAGCCATTCCTGACTCCAGGTCCAGGAGACTCAGTACTGCCTTCCAGGCAGACACATCCTCCGCTGCCCTGCCAGCCACCTCCCAAATCGCCACGGAGACTTACTACTAATGAAAGCTCTGCTGATCACTTAGTCTTGCTTTTAGTTAGCTCTTATACTTAACCCGTTTCTATAATCTGTGTTTTTTTTTTACATGGCTGTGTTACCTTGACTTTGTAATGTCTATGCTGCTTGCTCTGTGTCCTGGAGTCTCTGCCTTCTTTTCCCAGCATGCTCTGTGCCTGGAAATACTGCCCAGCTTTGGCCATTTAGCTTTTTATTAAACCAATCAGAGTGACACATCTTCACGCAGTATAAAGGAATATTCCACAACAAATCAACATATATAAGAAGAAAAAAACTATATAAAGCCAGGTGTGGTGGCACGTGCCTTTAATCCCTGCACTCAGGAGGCATTGGCAGGCTGTCTTTGGGAGTTCGAGGCCAGCCTTATCTACAGAGCTAGATCTAAAACTCCCAGGGCTCTGTTACATTTCTCAAAAAAAAAAAAAAAAAAAAAAAAAACAAAGGACACTATATTAATGTGTGTGTGTATTTGGACACATGCATGTATGTGTTCTGTGTACCTAATAAGTATTCTAAACATTAAAGTGTCCTGATGTGACAGCACATACCTCAGCTCTGACTGCGATAGGAAGATTGTTTCACCTTTAAGCAGCCTGAGTGTGACTTGTAACCCTAACTGGGGAGTGGAGGCAGGAGGATGGGGAGTCAAGGCCTGGGTTAAGTAGCCCTTGAACTCACTGAGTAGTGAGTTAAATGCCAACCCTGTCTCACAATACAGAAACAATGCAACAACACAACCATTAACAACTAGCAAGCTTGGGTGGGTGTAGCTGCGCCCTCGGTGACTCGGGAACAGATAGAGTCACCAGAGCCTGGGAGCTGTGAGCAGCCTGGGGGCCCAGCGGGAGCATGACTCCGCCCAAGCCAGGGGAGCATGGAGATCCACGTATGTACCACATCCGAGCTCGGCACAGGTGTGGGCAGCCATGGGGAGGAGTGGGTTCCAGGTTAATGAAGGTGTGTGCACAGTTGCCTTTGCCAGGTGAGGTGCACACGGCCTGACTTCCCAACGGGAAGCCCAGATAGCCAGGTACCACAGCAAACCCTAATAATCCCAGCAGGCAGGAGGCCATGGACGCAGTAGGATTCAAGTCAAGCCAGCCAGGGCTTCCTGGTGAGAGCCCGTCTCAAAAAGAAAACAAGCATCAGCCTTTTGTAAGGGAGGACCAGGGACACAGAGCCCACTTGGTGACCTTGGGTTACAGACTCACACTCCACTTCCCTATTGCACCTGCTCTAGTGGCCAGACCCCTGTCACCAGTGAGCCAGATGGGCTTGCTGAGGGCCCGTGGACCCAGAAACCACTGCTTACACTGCTGCTGAGACCTCTGGCTAGGGCAGGCTCAGGCGACACGAGGAAGGTCAGAGCCTCCTGTGGGAGGTAATGCTCTTGATCACATCTGCTCATCCAGAGTTTGCAGGCCGGCTGAGGAAAGCCGGTAGGGCCTGCTTTCCTCAGATTCTTCTGGATCTCAGCAACATCCCTCCCTCCAGGGCAGGGAGCAGGACCCCTCAGGAGTGGAGTCCTGTGACCTGCTATTGCACAATAAAGGAACTAACCATCTTGAGATTTTCTAAATGCCCAGCCAGAGTCACCAGAACATTGGAATTTCTGTGGTGAGTGTGAGGAAGTCAGTTATAATCAGGAACTGTGGTTGAAAACTCCAGCTGAGCTGGGCGATGGTGGAGCACGCCTTTAGTCCCAGCACTATGGAGGCAGAGGCAGGCAGATCTCTGTGAGTTCGAGGCCAGCCTGATCTATAGAGCTTGTTCCAGGATAGCCAGGACTACACAGAGAAACCGTCTTGAAAAAAGAAACTGTAGCTGACTGCAGTAGTGCATGCCTGCCTGGAACTCTACCACCTGTGAAGCTGAGGCAGGAGGATAGCCTGGGCTACAGAGTTGCAAGATTCTGTCTTAAAATGATGAGGGAAAGCAAAATCCACAAAGTGACTCCAAGGATAAAGGTGCCTGTCGCCAAGCCTGAAGACCTGAGCTCTGTCCCTGGGTCGAACAGGGTTGAAGGAGAGACCAGACTCCCTGCCGGTTGCCCTCTGACCTCCTGACAGTACGGTGACACATAAGCATTGGCACATACAAAAATAAAAAGTCAAAGGTAAATGTAAGAGCCAGTAAAGGCTGCCAAGATGGCTCAACAGGTTAACCCATGGTGGACGACCAGACGATCTCCCAACGGTTGTCCTCTGACGTCACACTCTGGGAGCGGCACATTTGACACGCACATACTAATAATGAACTCAGTGTAAAGATAAGTGAATGAACGAAATAAAAGAGGAGCCAGGCATGCCGGTGCGTGTCTGCAGTTACGCAAACACATGAGCACACACGTACATGTACACGCACATACACACACACACACACACGAAGAAGAAAAAAATGTACAAATGAGGGAGAACAGAATTGTATCATTAGCAGACAGCACTGGTGTGTGTGGCCAGTGCCTCGGGACAGTTTAATGGGCTGGACATTCCAAGGACTTTTTAAAGATTATCTTCCCAGGATCCCGGGGCAAAGGCCAGGCCTCTGTGACTAGGATAATCCTTGACAGTATATAAAAGAGGAATTCCCAGGATGGAAGAGAGAAACAAACTTCAGACAGAAGACAGAAGGGTGGAGCTAGGGAGACGACAGACCGGTCCATTCCTGAGGAATGAGCACGACTTCCTGTGTCTGTTCCATCACGGACCAGGAAAAGAAATTTCAGCTCTGCAAGGACAGCATCAAAGTCATTATCAGCCACGTAGGAGCTCGAGTCCAGCCTGGGCTCATGAGAGGCTGTCGGGAATGGAAATAATGATCTGAGCATGCTTGCTCCTTCGTAGTTGTAACTCCAACCCTTGGGAGGCTCAGACAGGAGCTGGGCCACAAGTCTGGGGCCCACCTGGGCTACAAAGTAAAATCCTGTCTTAAAGAGAGGGCCGTGGGCCTGCGGCTAAACACGGGGCCTGAATTCGGATTCCCAGCCGCGCTGCAGCTTTTGATGGAAAAAGTTGGACTTGTAGCTAGCAAGCTGTCTCAATGGATAAAGACCCTTGTGGCCACACCTTGGCACCTGAGTTTCAGTCCCTGGGACCCCATGATGGGCAGAGACATTCAACTGCCATCACTGACCTCTCACATCCCAACTATGCCTTAGTA